>JBBMFX010049448.1:0-11264 GCA_037832545.1 Rhabdalestes septentrionalis
ATATGCTTCTAGCACAAACCTTACAGAAATGGTCTATTTTATCTTTTCACACAAAACGACCCCTCTCAGGTGTCACAAGTGCCATCCGAAATACTGAAACATTTCACTGTTCTTTCACTGACACTCTGCATTGCAACTGTCTGTCATGTTTGTTCACACTGAGTGACTCCAGCCAGTGCAGAATGTCATGACAAATGTCGATCTGCAGTGACATAAAAGTCACATGAATGCTCATAAGACTGAGGTTTCATTGCCAAACATCCGGCCTGTGTCTGATTTAGGGCCCCATATGAAAGTGGCCCAAATTATAATTGAGAATAGCAGATTTCATGTGATGTCCCACTGTTATAAAAACTCATCTGAGTAAAATAAAACATCAGATTTGACCTTACATTTGTTATCAAAAGAAAGACTGTGTTTACATTACAAGCTTCACTGCCTGAATCTTATTTTTAGTGAATTCTGATACGGCTTATCAAATACATGAAACATTGCTATGCACTGGCATTCAGTAGCAGACATAAAAATGACCCAAATTAAAAATGAAAATGCCGGATTCAGGTTTTTTTTTTGTTTTTTTTTTGTGCACACAAACATGCAAACCTGTGTCAAATGTTTTATGTTGTATTTAAAATGCTGGACGCCCATGGCCAAAGCCAAAACAAGCACAATGTGCCAAAATATTCCAACTCAGTCTGTGGGAATTGGATCAGGGTGCACAAATTAGGTGCTGCACTGGTCTGTCTGAACCGCTGTGTCACTGGGTAATGCTAAGAGCAGGACTATTTTTATCACATTTGCAAGAGAGTGAGTGAGCGAGGGAGTGAGAGAGAGAGAGAGAGAGGGGGAGAGAGAGAGAGAGAGAGGGAGAGAGAGAGAGAGAGAGAGAGAAGGAAATTGCTGTTGTCAGCGTTGTTGCAGCATTTGGCATTCCCTTCTGTTCCTGCTAAAAATGATACCATGCAGTGTATCATCTGTATTATCCAACATAAAATCTTTTCACTTTGTACCCAAGTAACTGACCTTCCCTCACTTGATTATAACGGCTTGAACATTTCTTCTGTTAGAAACACTGGGCTGCTAAATAATGGAGGCCATTCTGTGTGTCGTTTTTCAGTCTGTCTGTCTGTATCTCTACCTGTCTCACTCTTTCTCAGTTTGTGTTGCTGTCTGTGAGTGGGTGTGTAAAGCTTCAAAACCACATCCGTTTTCTAACCTAGTTTGACATATTCTGAAAACATCATCAACATCAAATGACAAACAAGAGTCACAAAACAGGTTACAAATAGTGTTATCAATATTGTATGAACCAGTATGACTTATATGAAACCCCAGCAACTGTATAGCAGCACAAATGGTCCACTTTAGTCGCAGATGTCCATTCATACTTTATAACTCTTTTGCCTTTAGTGGGCTAAGCCTGGGCAATTAAAAATATAGTCTCACAAAACTTCAATAGATTTCATTAGATGGGCAAACACAGCCACTGTTGCCCTTATTCATGGGTTATAGCTGCTTCTAAGGGGTTTGTAAATAATGACTTTAAATAAACAAAATGTTATTACCTGTTTGTTAGCTCTTTATATGAGTAGTCAAAAATACTCTCAATTAAGAGCAATGTGAGTAAAGGTCATATTGCCCAGCTAAAATAATTGTTAGTCTTTCCAATTATAGCTTCAGAGGTAATGTTTAAACAGCCTATAATTTAATTAAGAGAGTTTTTCAGAGAAAACCAAAGGTCCTTACGATAACTAGCTCAATATACATAAGTTAATACCATATATCTCTTTAACAAACCTATTCTGTAACATCAGACACTATTTGTTAAGCCACAATAAAAGATAAAAGATACTAGATACTCGTCTCGTCAAAATGTTAACTGCTAAAATAATGTTATTTTGTAGTCATTTCAGCCCCTTTAGCGCCCCAGCTGGGGCTGGAACACTTCACGGTATGGAAATCAGTCAGCTCAGCTCACTGGCCCCTGACAGTGACACCCACCACACGCTCTGAACCGAAAAAATAGCTGTGAATACTGTTATGAGCAGGTAGTTCTCAGATTTAATGTGAGAAACAGCCCCAGTTTCTCTGCCGTGGTGCTAACTCCTGCTAGCCTCTCTATGGAGTTTCAGTTGTATGTTAGCATCAAGCTAACAATGCTGCTAATTATATTCTTGTTTGACTGGGAATACAGGCTAATACAAACAATATTGGGTTTACATTTTTCTGTTTTATAATAATTTTTCGATTGAATTCATATGAAACCAATAAGCTCAAGGGCTGTTACGATTTGTGATTTGCCCAAATGGTCCTTCAAATAAGGCTTTTTGTTGCTACAATTACTGATATGTCTTGCAACTATGTCTGATCCACCCTGACTAGTTGTGGTTGTGTGTGTGTGTGTGTGTGTGTGTGTGTGTGTGTGTAAGAGTGATTCATCCTACTTGGGAACTCCTCTGTTCACAGATTCACTACAGATCCGAGAACAAATGATATCATTTCAGCTGGGCTGTTTTCAGCCCTGCACCTGATTGGTCTTCCCACACCTGTGCTCACAGTACATAAAAGGCCCTCCAGGTGTTCAGACGGTGCTTCCTCTTTTGTAATGCAACAGTTTATCCAAAGAATGAGCCAATTTTTCTAATATGGGCTTAAGTGCTTGGCATTGATTGGATCATGTGTCTATGAACAAAATACTGATAAAAGGGGCGAAACACGTAGGTTAACATCTTCTATATTACATCGAGTAAAACATGAACATTTTAAATGTTGGGATGAATCTTTATAAGGAGAGTTATTGTTTCCAGAGGATATGCTGTGTTTTCTGTTTACCTCTACATTTTAAAACTGACCTTTTGTAATTTGATCATTTGTATAGTCAAACAATCAAATGTGTCTTGCCTTTTATATGTAGAATAAGGAATGGTAAGGTTGGCTGCTTCAGAATTTCTACTGAGCCAAACAAGTAAATCAGAACAACACTGGATGCTATAAGGGTTTGTCATCTTCTCCTCAGCAGAGGACAGTAGTGGCTCCTGGACAACATTTTTGGTGAAACTAACCAACCTTCATCCCCGGAGAACCAGATGAACACTGTTCAAATTTGCCCATTTTCCAAAAAAGTGTTTATTTTCTGTGACTGACTTATAATTGGTTCCGATTTTTTCCAAAATCGCAAACTCAGTAAATCGCCATGTACTATGGGTAGCTTGATTTTTACTCATTAGGCTACATTGGTAATATTGCCAGTGAAGTTATAAGTCCAAGACACAGTATTACATTGACTACATTTTAATATTGCACCCACACACACACACACACACACACACACACACACATATGCAAACAAACACACACTTAAGTAAAACCTGTGTTAAAACACTACAAAATCTACAAATATTTTATTGTACATATCTTATAAACATGTAATAGTAATGTTTATTTCAACAGTACTTAATTAACAACATTTCTAAACCAAAAGAAACTAGCTTCCTGTGCCCAGGGTGGTGGGGATCACTAGCAAGCCATCAAGCTAACAAGCTAATGACCTTCCTTCTGCACACTCATAGACAAATAATAAAACATAGAATAAAAAGCAATTATATTAATAATTATTAGTAAATGATATGTTACATGTTTTATTATGTATGAAGCTTCAGTTTCTCACTTAAGATCAGTGCTCAGTACATAAAATACGAAGAAGTGGAAAATTATTTCAAAGGTGGTGATTGGCCTCAGTGTTCTGTCAGTCATTTTGAAGTGTACCCTATCACAGTAGGCTGTCACTTGTTTCACTGGTGGGACTTATTTAACATTAGAGTCCTTTGAAATCTCGAAAATATATGAGTGGCAAGGGTCTGAGGAGATTTATGTTGAAATGAATGGTGATGCTAGTAAAAGAAATTTCACTGAAATTCTCAGTTTTACCACAGTTAGGGGTGGCGCTGTTTCACATTTTTGACCAGAGACCGATACAACTGTAGGAGAGCAACCTTATTTTTATGAGATTTTTTTTGTTCTGAAGACTTTTAGGTATTTTCTTTTTTCTCCAGTGGTAGAGGAGTACCTGTATATAAGTTAATCAGACAAGTATACCATTTTAGGCTAGCTAATGGTAGCTAGAGGTTTTGGTGTTGTTGGTTTGCATTGTCTGTGCTTTCTCACGTTTTCAGTAAAGCCTGGCAACGCATTGATGTTAAATTTGTGGGCACTTCAGTCTTTGTAGTGTCCACTCTTGTGACATAGTACTGTTGCATCTTGCAAATCAGTCAATATGATTCACTCTCTACTGAAAATGACACCCACTGCACGCGATAATTGTAACAAATAAGAGCATGAAACAGCTGTGAACACAGTTAGTATTAGTAAAGTTGCTCTCCGTCTCCTGCCAAATTTCAGTTCTGCTTAGCTGTGTGAGGATCAATGACAGTTTTTCTGTTCATACCAAAAAAACGTCACTGTAGTAATGCCAATTCGGTGATGTCATATCAGTACCCAAATAACACTGCTGACTTCCTCATTTATTTGTTAATGGAGCTATCTATGGAGCTTCCAAGCAAAAACTGCTCACCTAGTATGATTACACTGTATCATTTTTCCCCCATTCTATCAGGTCAGTTTTTGACTTTCAGGCTCATCAAGCACCGTCCCTCCCACCTGGCCTAATAGACCAAATCATTCCAAATCGTTCAACTGAACAATATAATGCAAATGGTCCCCTTCACTCTTTACACAGATATCACGAACAGTTGAGTGGGTTTAAGTGAAAAAATAGTTTTAACCATTACATAAAATGCTGCCGTTTTTCGTACCACAGAGGAAATATTATGTAACATATAAAAAATCACATAAATAATCGTCCTTCTTTGTTATCAGCATTATGAACCACATGTCTTAAAATACCTTTTAGCATTGCAGAAAGATGCTAAAAAACAACAAGGGCAGGTAACGTTTAACCAGACTGATGCTTTATTTTAGCTTACTGGCTCATCCAGCCTGCAGTTAAACTCAGAGGAGAACTCTACTAGCCTACTTATAATAAGCTGCACCGCTTGATGGAAAAGTTGTTTACTGTAATATTTTGTTGCAGCTTTGCGTTGTGCTCTTTAAAATGGTGGTTTAACAGATGGCCCGTGGTGTAACAGATCGCCGGCATTGGCCTAATGCTTTAATTTACCGAGACCAAACACACCCTAACCAGTGCTCTCACTTCCACATAGTGTTTCATTTAAAACTTCCTTAATGAAACACAATTTCTTCTCCAATTTATCTCATGGCCTCACCATTTTCTCTCTCTCTCTATCTCTCTCTCTCTCTCTCTCTCTCTCTCTCTCTCTCTCTCTCTCTCTCTCTCTCTCTCTCTCTCTCTCTCTCTCTTCTACAGAGCTGAGTTCGACGCTGATGGAGAAGATGCAGGCTCAGGAATTGCTGCTGGGTCTGCGGCTGCCCGAACTGGACGACCTGGGACAATTTTTCCGTTCACTGCCCACCTCCACGCTGGTGGGCCTGGGTGCACTGACGGCTGTTCTGGCCTACTGGCTGGCCACACGGCCTCGTGGCATCACGCCCCCATGTGACCTTCGCCACCAGTCAGAGGAAGTTGAGGTAGGCCATCAGGTCACTTTAAGGCACTGTTTAGAATT
Source organism: Rhabdalestes septentrionalis (assembly GCA_037832545.1). Lineage (NCBI taxonomy): Eukaryota > Metazoa > Chordata > Actinopteri > Characiformes > Alestidae > Rhabdalestes > Rhabdalestes septentrionalis. The sequence continues at coordinate 5,643 of JBBMFX010049448.1, forward strand.
CAGATAGAAATTTATACTCTGATCACACAACTACATTTATTACAGCCCTATCCCATGCATAATCTGCCATGGCAGGGCCAGAAATGTCCTTTTGACATCAAAATGTGACAAAAGTATGGAAAAAGTGCAAATCATAATACAATGACTGTTCTACTACTAATAAGAACAAAAAAAAACCCCAAAGGGTTTAGTACCTGCACTCATGACTCATGCTGGTTTCAAAGTGAAACAGACTTCCTTTTTAAGTTACCTCTTGCATTTGTTATTGCTGAGAAAATCTACAGCTTCTCAGGATGAAATGTGTAATAAGGCAAAAAAGTGTCTTAAATGACATACAAGGGATTGCAATAAGGAGACCTGAGTGTTCTTTTTTGATAGCATATAGATGATATGACAAATAATGAGCCAGTGGGGAAATCCTGACTCATTTAGGCTATGGTGGGTAGAAAAAAATGATGTAATTAGCTTATTTTAAAGCTAAGGTGGGTGTGAACAGTTTGAAGAGCAAGCCCGTACCCATCCGTTTAATTGTGTTCTGCCGAAACTGTCAATTGAAGATTACCATGAAAACACTGCAGTGATTCAGTCCCTCACTGTGATGCCCGGAACCCAATTTTGTATAAGGAAATGGACTGAAAAGATTTTATTGACTTTGATGCCATAATTGATTCAGCTTCTTAGTCATTTTTTCCCTAGTTCCCTTACTGATTCCTGAACAGTTTTAGGTGTGGGAAAACATGTAGGCCTACAAGCTGGAAAAAAGGATAGAAAAACAAATGTAAAAAAAAAAAATACAGATAAAATAAACATCTTAAGAAAAATACATTTGTGTATAGAAGCTTTTGAATACAGTACAAAATAATTTTGGAAAAAATCGGAACCAATTATAAGTCAGTCACAGAAAAGAGACACTTTGTTGGAAAATGGGCAAATTTGTACAGTATTCATCTGGTTCTCAAAAGCATTCGGTTCTCGATTCCATTCCCAAGTTCCACAGAATAAACATCACTATTGAGCAGTGCTCTATTTCAGGTTTTGAACATTTGCAGCTATGTTAATATGTTATGCTGTGATAACTAACATGATGAATAGTCCAAGGTAATGCATATTAGAACATCTTATTGGTCTGATCCCATAGACAGTAATGACCAAATACATTGTCGAGTCTGTAACGTACCCAGGTCCAGGAACACAACATCACATGCTATAAAGTAAAGTCTTCAAGTTCAAATCCTTCTAATTAATTTCTTAACCTAACAATGCTTTCAGTCTTGACCATCATGATTGGAACATGTTCAGTACAACTTAGAAAACAGTTTGGGCCTAAAAATAAATACAAACATGCTATTACCTGCACTAAACTTTCCTCCCCATATAAAGGGTACCCAGGCTTCTCTAAGGTTTTGAGTGCAATAGCAATAATCCGTATTATTAATTTAACACACAAATCTAATTTCACAATTACAAATTCACGAAGGTTGAAAGGAGTTAAAATTGTTCTGCCCTGCTAGGCCGAGAAAATAAAATTCCATACAGCAGATATACATAGAAATTAAATAATTATAACATGAATATACATGAATGTATTAGTGATTCATTGATGTGAAGTATTTGAGGAGTTTCGACCCAGCTCACCAACACCTGAACCAGGCATCTGTTTTTATTACAGGTGTATGAAACTGAATGTTTTTTCCACTGTCTTCGCCCTCGATCCTTTCCGCCCCTAGAACATGTTGGTATATGTCTTTAGTTGACAGAAAAGGCGTAGCTCTTTGATTGCACATGATTTGGAAAGGTGCACCAAATGCTTCCCAGCTCCTTTTTTCCACATCTGAAATGGTTAATTTTCATACTTATTTCTGTGGGTTATTTTTGTCTAGTTGCTCAAAATCAGGCGCTATCAGCACCATCTATAATTATAAAGAGATTTCAATGCCACCACAGTGACGTGAAAGCTGCACCATGTTTCACTTGGTGAACGGGTGAAATGAAGAGAACAATTTCTCACTCTTTTGACAAAAATCGTAGCTCACCTGCAATTAGTTTAATCATGTTTAGTTCAATGAATGTTTAATGTTAAACCTTTTCTGAAAACAATCTAATCTAACTCATTAGCATCTACATTCAAATGTTAGACAATTTATTACTTTTTACTGAAATGATAGCTGGTAATTGGAAGACAAGGGCAAACAAAGACTTTAATTCTATGAGCTGACAAACAAAGTTACTGAGAGGCTAATAACAGGAATCTAAACGTAACAGGAACATAAAGGAAATCGACATTGAAGATTATGGATTAGAAATGATTGATGCTCATGCACAGGTGTATATATACACAAGATGGGACAGCGTGATGGTAAAAGTTGCAACAGCAGATTTGTCTGCATACCTGATGTAGGTCGGAATTTTACCGTTAGTCTTTCGCTGTTTGTTTTGTGTAACAGAAGCTATTACTAAATAAAATGATGCAGATGGAGGGTCACCTCCAAAGATCTCCAGAAAAAAGATCCATCCAGCCATCCAGCCATCCATTACCTGAACTGCTTTGACCTAACCAGGGTTGAGCGGTGGTTTGGTGGCTGCCTGAGCCTATTCTAGTGCTCATAGTGTGAAAGGCATGGAAACCCTGGACAGGTTGCCAGTCTGTGGCAGGGCAGCCCCTCTGAAAATGTATGAACTATCCAGATCTTGTGTTCATTTGTTATTTTTCTCTGTTTGCTAGCTTTTCCCCTAGCCATCCATTCATTGTGCTAAACTGTGGTCTTCTGGCCATCTCATTAGGCCTCATGTTACCAAAATAAATGTAGCAAATAAAAAGCTACAAATGATCATTGAATTACTTTCTCTTGCGCAAATCTAATTTTCTCTCTCCTCCTCCCTCTCTTTCAAATGAAGGGTGGCGGTCGAAGATCGATGCTGGGTGACAGTCCTGAGCTGCTCACACACTATCATGAGGATGCCAAAACTTTGTATGAAGTGTTCCAGCGTGGGCTGCACATATCTGGTGAGTATATTATGGGGACGGACACTGTTAGGGCAAAATTCATTTTAGATATGACATTTATATTAAGAGTGATGTGATATTATTCCATCAGACATGGGATGTTTTAGGGTAAAACTGCCTTGTATGCAGTGGCAAGGAAAAATTCTCCAAGGACAGGAGAAAGAAACCTTGAGAGGGACCAAAGCTCCAAAGCAGAACTCACCAGTCTCTCCTCAGCACCAGAGAGTAAAACGAAACCCTACTGACAATAATGAGAAGCGAAGTGAGCTTAATCATAAGATGCATCCAGATTAACCACTGAAAACCAGCGAGTAAATGCAGGGGTTACCAGTCCCAATCCATTTCTGGTTCCTTGAGTTTCATTCAGCAGAACTGATTCAGCATATGAACTCATTTCTTCGCTCCTGGCGGGTTTATTGACAAACAGGAACTAGATTTAGTCATCCGACTGTTTTCAGGAGGAACTGGATTGTCACTTTTTGACTGGCTTCTTGTGTGGCAGTTAGTGGAAACACATCAGATACAAAGATGTTTGGGTCAAACGAGTCTCTGCTGTGCATTGCAAATAACTACAGGGGGTCCACGAGTTACAACAGTCTCGACATACGACATTTCGAGTTTACGCGCTCCCACTCGACTTACACCGCTAGCCTTGTACTACATTGCGGACTACATTGGTAAAGGAATTTGCAGTAATGCGGCGTACTAGTGAGGGAGTTTTCCTTTTCCCTTTTCTGTGGCTCCGTGTTAGAGTCAGTAAGTAACAAGACAAGGTTTGTTTCCACTTACACCAAATTCGGGTTACAACACAGTCGAGGGTACAGATTCTGTTTTTAGGGGCTGCCACCATTAGTTGTTTTTGTTCAACAATAGCAGAGGCAATATGGTATAATAATAATAATAATAATAATAATAATAATACAATGCTAGCTACTATACTTCAAAAATACCATGGAAATTAATCTAAAGTGGTAACCTGCAAAAATATAATTTAAGTGTGCAAGAACACTAGAGGAACAAGACAACAGGACATTGTGCAGGTGACAAAAACTGTAACAGTGCTAGTGCGAATGACAGTTATTGGGTCATAAAGTGTGCAGTGCTAACATAATTAAGGTAAAGTGTTTAGCCATCAATAGCAGTAACAGTATAAAATAAAATTAGAGTATGCAATAATGAAATTATATTTACAGTGTGTTTGTTTATTCTATATGGTGTGGAAATTTAGTTTATGGTGGAGCAGTAAAAGTGTGTTTGTGTGTGTGTGTGTTTTTTTTTTGTATGTGTGATTTTGCTTTTGAGAGAATGGAATTAAATGTCTTCATGTGTGAGGTACAATTTCAATGCTAAACTAACTGCCAAAATGCCACAGAAACCTTTCTGCTACAAAACCTACAGGAAATACAGCTTCCCCTCTCTCTCGGGGCTCTTTGGCAGTGAATGGTTTTCACTCAACAATTCTCACTTGTCCTATTGTTTCATCAGGTGATGGACCATGCCTAGGTTCCCGCCTCCCCAATCAACCTTACAAGTGGCTGTCTTATAAAGAGGTGAGTGTGGACAATAGACGAGAAAAACTAGTGGATTAAATGTGGATTAAAGCTGCCATTTTTAACCTGGTTGGTTCATTTCAATGGCCGTGTTAAGCCCAGTTAATTTGATTAAATCTTTCAGTGGAAAATCGAATGTACACAAGTTCCACTCTCCCCAAGGTAAGGTCTGTGTTGACAGCAGACACTAGAACTCAAATGTCTCCCAAATAGATCTATTTTAAAAAATAATCAGAGCTTATATTTACAATGCAGTCTAAAATTAGTCCTAAACCACATTCAAAACTCAAAGAGAAGCCCTAAGGAAGAGAAGAAAGAAATCTGAGTGATTTAAAAGAGGTTTTGGTGTTTTTTACAAAACATAATGAGATTATTTCAATGACAGCTGAGTTCTAGTGTTTGTTTCACAGCTGCAATATCAAATTAAAGTTCATTTGCACACTAAAAATATTTCAGTCCATCACCATGCCTGGGATATGTCGAAATAGTGTCAATTTGATTTTATTTTCCAATGTACTTTTGCCTAACACTCAATTATCTTTTGATTTATGATTATGAGGAAGACTAATATGAACCAAAGATGCTCAGAGAACTCTGACATAGGTCACAATATGAATAGATAATGTGCAATGATCAATGCTGCTTAATGCTGGTAAATTTATTTGATTTTGAGTTAATGTAAAGTGAATTTGGTAAGGGAACCTCAACCCAAATTCAGTCAATCAGCCAATTGGTATCTAAATTTTACTATTTAGTTTTGCACTGAGGCTATTTTTGCTAATTAGCTCAGGCCCGTAGCCAGGGGGGTTCGGGTGGTTCGAACGAAAAAGGTAAAGTTGAGCTGTGACTGATGTTACTGATGTGAAGTTGAGCTGTGGCTGATGTTTCTGAGGTAAAGTTGAGCTGTGACTGATGTTACTGAGGTAAAGTTGAGCTGTGACTGATGCTACTGAGTTAAAGTTGAGCTGTGACTGATGTTACGGAGGTAAAGTTGAGCTGTGACTGATGTTACTGAGGTAAAGTTGAGCGGTGACTGTTACTGAGGTAAAGTGGAGCTGTGGCTGATGT
>JBBMFX010049509.1:0-11264 GCA_037832545.1 Rhabdalestes septentrionalis
TAAACACACGTTGGTAAATTAAATCAGATCGTAAAATGACAAAAGAAAACAAACGACAAGGAAAAGGATGATACGGGCTTTGTCAGTGACGACTGCCATCAGCCAGTGGCGGTTCTAGATCAAAACTACCAGGTTTTAGGGGGGGGGCACATATAACGCGAGGGGGGTAGGGGGGTGCGCGTGTTGTGCTTGTGTTCGGGGGTAGGTGGGGGCGTGCGTCTTGCGCGTGTGTGTCAGCGTGCCTTTGTAGCGATTTAAGTAGTCCTTCGAGAACACACGTCGCGAGCCCCCGAGTAGAACCGCCTATGCAAATTGCAAACATGCATATAAACATGTTTTTACTTTACAGCATCAGTCATAATATATTATGCTTACCTGAACTACATATGTGTTGTTCTCTGAAGGCTTTCTGTTATCTAACACAGCTGAAACATGCTAATGCACATGTAAATAGTCTTACATTGTTTTACTAAACAGCACCAGTATAAATATAATGTAAGTGCCCTGTAGTGATGAGAAACGAAGAAAAAGAGAAACATCAAGTCAACATTAGGGCCCTAACCTATAAGCACTATATAGGGAGCTGCTGTAGGGTGTAGGGAGCCAATTAGGACGCGACCTGTAAGAAAATCCCCGAAGGAACCGGTCCGGGCTGGGAATTCCCCGGGAAGTCACCGAGCCGTTCGGCCAGGGCCGAGAGGCTTTTTCTGGAAGTTTGGACCGAGAGGAGCCGCGGGACGAGCCAAAGGTATAAAACGGGTGTTGTTGTTTTTTACAAAATGGTACAAACATGGCTAGGGAAACGGGGTGTAATCACGGGACCGTGGCGCCTGGGTCTGTTGTTGTTGTTTTTGTGAGGGAATTCACTCGAGTGGTCCTCCCGAAGCGAGGCTGAACTCGGCCGGTTCGCCTGTTAGCTGCGTGGCTAAGGCGGATTGATCATCAAAACATAAACAAACGAGCCCTCGGCGGAAGAGGAGGAGAAGCGAAAACAGAGCTAATATAGCGACACTCCGGCGGTTCATTTAAAAGAACAGTTTCCTAAATGATCAGAAATGGAGTGGGAGCATCAGCCGTTTTCCGGAGAGCTCCAGGGCGGCTGCGGGAAGCAGCAGGGCCGCCCGGGGACCCAGCCTGAGGACTGGTGCGACAGCGGGCTCGACTCGCTCCTCTCCGCGGAGGGGGACAGCGCCCCTGGTCGACCCTGGACCCGCGGGCCGCCCCCGGACAGCGGCGGGGTCACGGAGGGCCAGACCGGTGAGTGTGTGTCTCTGGGCGGTGGAGGGGAGAGGCTAGACTCCGCCATCGGGGACTCCATCACGGACGAGGCGGCCGTGGAGAGTCTTTCGGCCGGGATCAGAACTGTTCTGCTCGTGGAGCCGCGGGAGGGAGAGGCCGAGCATGGAGAGAGAACCGGGGGAATGGAGCAGGACAGAGAGGAGTTCTGGAGGACTCTCAGCTTCCTGTCGGAGGACGGGGACACGTAAGTAGAGAAATCTGTATAAACGGGTAGTAAGATAGATAAACAATAAAAGAGGTAGATATGTAGGCAGAGAAATACACAGGCTTGTAGGTAGGTAAATAGATAGAAAGGGTCGGAAGAAATATAGATGGGTAGTCAGAAAGATGGACAGTAGGATAGATGGAGGGAGAAATAGACAGGTGTATAGATATGAAGACAGATAAATAGACATGCATATAGATAAATATATACCCTATATGGACAAAAATATCGGGACGCATGAATATACAACCAACAGGGACTTTATTGACACTGTATTCAAACACATAGATTTTAATATGAAGTTGGTCGCCCTTGGCTGCGATAACAGCTTCCATTCTTCTTGGAAGGCATTTCACAAGATTTTACATTTCTGTGAGCAATTTTTGCCCATTCATTCTGTAAAGCATTTATGAGTTCAGACACTGATGTTGGACTAGAAGTTCTGGCTCGCAATTTCCATTCTAGTTCATCCCTAAGGTGTTGGATGAGGCTCATCCTGCCATGATTTTATGGACTTTGCTTTGTGCCATGAGGTACAGTCATGCTGGAATAAAAACGTTCTACAAAGTTGGAAGCATGACATTGCTCAAAAGGTCTTGGTTTGCTGAAGCATTAAAATTGCCCTTCACTGGAAGAAATGGCCTAGCCCAACCCCTGAAAAACAGGTCTATCTCCATATGTTTGTTCATATAGTGCAGATAGACAGAGAGGTAGATAGTTGGACAACCACCTGTCAACACTCTTCAGGAGAAACTCACAAAAACGTTGCTTCTGGATTAAGCGCTGTTCCTCCCAGGCCTGTTTATGGAAAACCCTCAGGTTTCCTTCATAGTTTTGATATTTTCCTCATGAATAGCGTTGCTTATGCATGACTTGTTGAAGGAAATTCCGAAAAAAATAGGCCCTCGGCTAAAGTGGTAAACATGAAAGGATTTAACAAGGAAGAAATGCTTCGAGGAAGACTCTTGAAGTTTTTAAGATGTATTGCCATGAAGATATCTTACTCTGAAAGGCCTCATTATTGCAGTCAGAATGGGTTATTACATGCAGAAGACGCTGTTAGAGTGAAACAGACATAATTCTGATAGTCCACTGTTGTGTACAACAAGTGTCAGATGGGTCCGTTAGTGTCCGTGGGTGCTAATTATAACACTTAATACCAGTGCTGAAATTAGTGTGTTAAAATAGGAAACTCTTGAGTGTGTTGGACCAGGACTGGGGGTCTATGAAAACATCCTGTTGTGCATTTTAATGTGCTGTTAAACTCACAAAAGTGAGACATTCAGTGGCCAAGAATGAATGGTTTAAAATTGTAAGGTGCCTTCTAGAGGTGGACCGATATTGAATTTTACCGATACCGATCGCTAGGTTGGTCCGTACTTGCCGATAACCGATTAAATAACCAATAGTTTTTAAAATGGATACTGGATTAAAAAAAAAAAACTAAATAAAAACACAACACTTAATGTAAAATAGTACTGAACAAAAACAAAAAACAGTACTGAATCATGAAAATGTGCTATATGAAATAAATACAAATATATTAATAAATATTGAGGTAAATTAAAGACATGCTTTCAAACTGAAACAAAAAGTAACCCCGGAAAAACTATCGGCATGGATTTCTGCCGATAACCGATAGTTCCGGGAATCAACTATCGGTGCCGATTAATCGGCTAAACCGATATTTCGGTCGACCTCTAGTGTCTTCAGTTTTTTGGAGGCAAATCAGGAAGTTGATTGAAGAAATGAGACCACAGTGTCACATTTGTCTGTCCTGCAGAGCACAACAGTGTTAATACCACAAAAATGTCCATGTGTGGAAGTATCTCCTGGCTGAATAGCCCACTTTAACCCTGGGCTACATCGCCTGGAGGTTTTTCCTGGCTCACTGTTTTTGTTTGTGTTTGCTGATCTCCCGTTCTGACAGTGCGCTGCACCTGGCGCTGATCCACGAGCAGTGGGGCTTCATGCAGTACCTTCTGGAGCTCGTGTCCTTCAACCACACCTGGACACCCTACCTGGATATCCAGAACGATCTGGGGCAGGTCAGACGAGACACACACACACACACACACACAATTACACCCTCATAATATCACCAGTGAGTGGTGAACACCATTTTGGTCAGTAATTTTGTCGAGATTAACACGGTTCTCCGCCAGCAAGGTCTGCTGTTATTGCACACTCTATCTTTCACTTTCTGTCTGTGTTTGCTTTCCTGTCTTTCTTTGTTTCTTCTTTTGTTTTTCGTTTACTCTGCTTTATTTTCAGCATAAAGTTCTCCAGAAAATCCTCCCTCACTACCGCTATCAGACTCTTAAACTCCTCCCCCTGTCACACACACAATTCCTCTTTGTGTTACATCATTACCATTATGTGGGATATCATGTCATTATGTGCAGTTGTCTAGTCATGTGCAATATCACTACTTATGTCGACATTACTCATCTACTACTCATCTATATTACATACAAGAACAGGGTTGGGGTAGAAAACAACTCCAAACTGCCATTTGTATTACTAGTAAATTATTTGCAGTAAGTTATTTACATATACGCCAGTATTTTGTGTATTCAATGTACTGTATTTCATACAAAGTATTCATACAGAGTATTATTTAGCAGATATTATGTGGACTTTGTTTTATATTGTTCTGGTCTCTGTGTCTATGTAAGACTGTGCAGTTGTAACATAAGCAGTTTCCTGTCTGATCCGTAAATGTTTCTGGTTCTGTTTCTGTTAGACGGCTCTGCACCTGGCGGTGATCGTGGACCGCAGCGATTGTGTGCGCGCGCTGCTGGAGGCCGGAGCGTGTCCGGAGATTCAGGAGAGGGGAGGACACACCCCTCTGCACCTCGCAGTGAGAGAGCAGCGCACCGAGTGTGTGAGGGAACTCACGTCGTGCAGCCGCACCGCATCAAAACACCTGAACATCACCAACTACGCAGGTAAGCACAGCACACACACACACACACACGTCTGTAAATACACACCATCGCCTGAAATCAACAATTTAGCTGCATGTTCCTGCATGTTTCCTTCTGTACAAAAGCTGTAGCCACCCTTATAAATTCACTTATGAGTAATTTTACTGGAGCAAAGGGACACACCCCATGGTAGTCAACCTAAAGTGAAATAAAGTGTCTTCTGATTCTGAAATTAGAATAATGTTAACATCATACAAATGTACCAACCAGCCCGGGGATTAAGCAATACTGTTTTTCTCTTGATACGTCACAGAATGGGAATGCGTTATTGACCTAAGGTTCGTACTAACTTTAGCACACGCCACTGCTGACTCGCCACACAAAGTTTGTAAATTCACAGTGTCATGTGAAGCAGAGTCATTTGACTGGTGAATAGTCCAGGGACTTTTTGTGATTGCGGGCTGATGTCATGTTTGCAACTTGGCTTTCACTCTTTTAAAGAACAAAGCTTAAAAAAGTAAAGAAAAAACTGGTAAGCGAATGTGTTGAGTAAAATAATAATTCTCTGTTGTAACAGAAATATTGGGAAAATTAAAGATCTATTGAATTTCTCTCTTACTGTTTCTGTTTCTCTCTATTTCTGTGTGCGTGTGCGTGTGCGTGTGCGTGTGTGTGTGTGTATAGGTGTGAGTGCTCTCCACTTGGCCGTGCAGAAAGGCCGGTGTGATATCATCAGTATGATTTTGGAAGCTGGAGCTAACGTGAACCAGAGGGTAAGAGACGATGGCTGTGTCCCATTTTACTGTCTAGTCCCTTTCACACATTCACTTTTACTTAAAAATGAAACGAGATTTAAATGGGATGGGGTCGTGTGAAAGTGATGCAGGATCAAAGTTACCAAGATTGCTCACATGCGAATCGAAGCCGGTAGGGTACACATGATTTCAGAAAGGGCTGTTCATTCGGAGAACAGTGAGCTTCTCAGTAAAGTAAATGTTTGAGGGTTGCATGTGCCACTGTTAAGTGTGTTCCACTGCAAGAATGACTAGTATCAACACTGGGCCATGTAGCTATTATCACATGACATCATCTACCCCATAAACTACCTGCTGTTGTTGTGAATTGGAACGAGAGTCTAAATCTTAAACCTTGTCAAAGAATTAAACGGTGTCTGAGAAGTGCAGCTTGCTGTTTATTGAAGAATAAAGTAGCCTTGTGTTCCGGATGACGATCATCTTCTCAGACGTAGGCATTACCAAACTTACCCAACCATATCAAACTATTAATGTCTGTACAGTGCTGAACTCCCAAAGCTCAGGTGTGGTTTTTAAGAGCATATTCTTGGGGGGTTTCCAGCCCAGCTCGAAGAACCGTTTTTTTTTCCAGTTGGAGCATACAGAGGGCTAAGGGAGATTTGGGCCTTCTATAGTGTGTTTAATTCTTCATTATATGAACATTTGCTCAATTTAGGTCCATGTTGGTCTATCATCTCAATCACCATCAATCCATAAATGCCTCTTGACTGTTACATTTCAGCAATTCAGTGTTTGTTTCAGGTGTGATTTGTGGCAGAACTGACCTCCAGTATCCGGTTTTTACTGATGTAACTGACCCAATACTCAGAGTTTACATTGGATTAGTGAAATTTACGCTGCTCCCCAGGTGCTGCCCGCTGCTTCGCTTGGGTTAAATTCAGAAAAAGAATTTCCCTCTGTTCACACTGTGTGCTGTGGTGTGTTCACATATTGCAAATGGTCACTTCACTTCACATCCACTTCTCTTTAAAGTCCTAGCAGAGTTACATGTCAAACAAAAAAATACACACTATTTAAAATCTGTCCTGTTCTTTCAATGGAAAATGGGTGAATGGGAAGATCTGAGCCACTTTGACAAGAAAACAGACTGTGAGGTTTCGAGTACTGGGTCAGAGCAGTTCTAAAACTGTCCTGGAATGTAGTGGTCAGTACCTTCCAAAAGGAAGGCCATCTAGTCATGGACGACCTGGGCATATTGACCAGGGGTTCACGGTTCTAACTTGGCCGTGGTGCTGACTCAACTTTCCCTAGATCTCAGTCTGGTCAAGCAACTGTGGGAGGAAATGGATAAACCAGACCAACCCATTTCTCAACATAGATCTGCTATAAGGTCTAGGTGCAGAAACACAGCACCTTCAGTGTGTATGTGGAGTCCATGTCGTGGTTCAGAGTTGTTTTGGAGGCAATCATGTTGCCTACACAGTAATAGACAGATGGTTTTAATGATGGAATACGTGTGTCATTAATGAAAGCTTCATTGGACTAAATCGTATACACGATTATGCATTAGAGGAATAAAACTAGAAGATTGTCACTATATTATGTCTTACTATATCACAAAAAAAATAAACAAAACAACGCCTCAATTTATGACATTAAACCAACTCACATCTGGAACATCTGAATTCTGAGTCATGGAGATGTTTGTCATCAGACCTCATTTGCATGTTATAACCTATTGAGAATTCAGCATTGCAGAAACAATCTATTGTGAAACCCTAGCTGAGGTGTGTACATAAACAAAGATGTGTGTCTCTCTCTGTGTGTTTCTGTCTCTGTAGGATCAGGGTTCTGGACGGACTCCGCTGCACTGGGCGGTGGAGTCTCAGCGCTGTTCTGTAGTCCAGCTGCTCCTTAGAGCCGGAGCGTCGGTGGACCAGCGCTCTTATGCCGGACACTCTCCGCTTTACTGTGCCCTCTACAGGCCCAACAAAGAACTGCAGGCTTTACTCAAATCTGCTGGGGCCGCAACACCAGAGCAGGACAGGGAGGAGGAGGAGGATGATGAAGAGCAGAGAGAGAGCGAGGAGGTGAGGACCTCTTTCTGTCCACACATACATATCGTGTGTGTGTGTATATATATGTGTATATATATATATATATTATATATATGTATATGTGTGTGTGTTGAGTTGGCACACTGTCTGATCGAACATCTGAGCTGTTTTGGTGGCACAGAGAGGACCTACACAGTTTTAGGCAGGTGGTTTTAATGTTGTGGCTGATCTGTATACTCTGAATACAAATGTAATAATTGAAATATAATTAAAATGCCAGATTATGCAATGATGGCAGAACACTCTATTGTGATTGCATCACTAAGTATTAACACAATGAGACACGTGGTTGTAATTTTTTGGAGCGTGTATGTACATGGATGGGTAATCAGTATACATCTGCAGTTTGTAAATGTTACGGCTCATCGTTGTGTCTGTCTGTTTTCTGTCTACATGCACCAGAAGCTCATCTCCACTCATTGACTCTCTTTGTTACAGGAGGAGTTTGATGATGTCATCATCAACGGACAACGAGTGCTGTAACTGGAAATCACGACAGGGTTACGAGCAGCTTTTTACAGGGACTTGGCTCAATGAGAGTGTGTGTGCGCGAGCGAGCGTGTGTGTGTGTGTGTTAACTTTATTAATGCTGGTACTGTTTGAGTTTCTGCAAGTCTAATAGGGGTGTGATTTTTGTTTTTGTTTTTTTGTTTATTTTTCCTAGCTGTACATTTTTGCATATTACAAACCAAAAGATATGAAACTGCTGAAAGGAAGCCCAGTTTTGGACGTGAGCCTAGATTCGGACTTCCTTAAAGCCGCGCCAGGTAGTCCGTCGTTTCCGTGTTGCCACATTTCAGCAGTAAATTAATTGTACTGTACATTTTAGACCTTCCTTATTTAAAGTAGCAGCGTCTGCAGAATGCCATGCCTCATAATATTTTTTCAGACCCTGCCTTGTGGACGAGCCCAGTTCCTAAAGCTAAAATGGTGGCAGCTGTTTGCTTGTTTTACATTTTATTTTATTTTGTTTTATCTTAGCTCTTCAATCTGATTACTCAGCCATAGAAGTAGATGCGGTAGCCGTACTGGTGGTGGAACTTTAATCTGAAGCACTGTGGAGGTGAGGATCTAAAAGTGATGTAGCCACAAGATCTTAATGATTAAAAAGGAGATTTTACGAACTATTTACTCTATGTCTTACGGAAAAAAAACCCATGCGCTGCACAGGTGAGTGAGTTTTCCCTGCTGTGACACGCCTGGTCCAACAGTAGCTCAGACAAAAAAGAAATAAATCAAATTTCCCTAAAGGGTGCTGATCAACAAAGACATGTTAGATTAACCAACACATTTGACGACAACGATAGACCGGTTTGAAAATGGATAAGTCACCAAAGTGGGGGCAACAAAGGCCAAGGCTGTTTTGCGCCAGGTCATGGTTTTACAAACAAAATTATTACTTGGTAAAGGATCAAATCTGTATTTTATCCATTTTATAGCTGGTGAGTTTGACGTTACAAAACTTAATACAATTCATGGAGTAAAAATTGTAGTAATAGTACTTTGGTCCATTCTTGTAGATAACAGTGTGGTAGAAACCACACAAGTGGTCAGAAGCCAAACAAGCATATTTTTGATTATTAAACGGTCTAGCGTGCTTTGAACCAAGGAGTGCGTCTTTCGGTTGACCAGCCGCCTTTGGTGGAAAAATGTTCATATTACTTTGAATTATTGTACAAACGGTAGCAGTTGGCAGGAAAAATGTTGGTTCAAATCCTCAGAAGCAAAAGGTAGTGAAGTGGCTTTTACTAAACTGGGTTCAAAATAACAACAGTACAAAAACTTGGAATTTAATCCAATTCAACATTCGCTCTCCTTTGACTTCTGCAACACCATTTTGTGGTTCCGCTTTACTTTAGCCTGTCGTTTTGATTGTTGGTGAAACGTAATGCTTGTTCATCAGCCTTGCTGGTTCTTCTGACCTGAGATGAACGTTCAGTGACGTGGGGGCTGGCAAAAGGATGAGTAGATGGATGGAAATGAAGCAAGTGTAATGTGAATGTGAGTGAGTGAGAGATGAAGGCCAGCGCTGAGATCCAAAATGCATCTTCAGTTGACCTTCTGAACGAGTTCTGGTAGAACCTATGAATGAAGATGCAAGCAGCAGGACATCCGTGCTCAGTTCAGGAGGCTTCACACTTTGGATATTCTTCTGTGGTGTTTTTTATTCCCCTCTCTTGTTTAGGGATTGGTGACGGCTAAAGACATGCTGTAGATTGTTTGCAATGAAAAACAAATACACGTTTAAAACAATGGAACTGTGAGTCTTGTTTCTCTCACACACAGTGACTGATGGACCTGGTCATCACTTCCTAAAGATGTAGGGGAGACTGGGGATGGTTTTTCCACTTTTTACTTACATTTAATTTCGGCCAAAACCGTAAATAGTAAGAATTCCCTTTCTGTACAAAATTAATGTTTAATGTGTGAGATATAAATGGATAGTCGTGGTAGGCTGTGTTAGTCCAATGGGGAAAAAATGAAAAATATAGAAATGTAAAAATTTTTTTTTTTTTTTCTGAGAAATATCAAACTAAACACATCCCATGTGTACAAAAATAAACAAATAATTTAAATTGGTTACATTTAAAACATGTAAATGTAAAACGCATACATGTAAAACACCACAGGCTATAAAAACTACAATTAAACTCGAAACAAGCAGCATAACATGCTAAAATACAGCACCGACTGACATTTTTAGCTCTTTTGGAGGCTAGTCCCCACATGTAGTAGCCTAGCAACAACAAAAAAAACTAAATTGTAGCTCTCGCTTAATGCTTTTAAAATGGTAATAATAATTTTACTTGTTAACCCATAGTCTAACCAGTAATAAAAAACATGAGATGCATCATAATGTGTAAATGATCGCTTTTCTGATTTGCAGCCTCACATCGAGCCTCATCCAAAAAGCAGCAGGGCAGAAACACTTCTCCACTCTTATAAGTGGATATTCACGACAGGTCGGAAGTGAAATGGTAACTGGTTTTCAAAATGTTATCGCAAGGCCAATACTTAAAAGTAACTGACTGGGTTTTAAGGATTTATAGTCTATAGTTATTCAGCCACAAAAGCTATTGATGTTAGCAGGTTTGCCTTTAGTGCACTGACATTCGTTTTGTGTTGATCCCTCAGTTCTTCAATATCACATAGTTCCTTCTGGTTAATACACATTATAAATAAAAATATAAGAAATCAGAACGCATGCCTTATACTACTACAATTAATAAGAATATCATAGCAGTTTGAGGCATGTGTGCTAATCTCTAATAAATTGTGTGTATTATAAATAGATGAACCATGTCTAAGAGCGATAACTATAATAAGCCACCCCAGCAGAAGTTACAGTAAACACGGTGTTCGGCCGAGGAGACCATGCCCTTCACATTTTGTACCTTTCACACCTCACTCGCATCATCAGCTCTTCATTAGGTCCTTCGTGAGCTGAGTCAGGCGAGATAAATCAGGGGAAATGTGCACAGAATCGGATTCCTTCATCTGGGACTGGGGAAAAGTGCAGTCTGTGTTTTGTTCCCGCACGTGTGTGAGCTCTTGTCTGTTGTGAGTCCACTGTGGTGCCGAGTCAGCGATCGCTGCCTGGGCTTTAATTGGCTGGCATTAATTAGTCCACTCTCAGGTCATTTACAGAGCATCTGTGTCCCTGGACTAACTTATTACACAGCAAATTATTTAGCAGGAATGCTGTGCGTGCCTTGATTATCATTGTATAACGTATTGTTTGTCAGTGAAGCATATGGTGTGATTGTTTATAGTATTTATGAATATCCATAAATATTAGTGATGCTCAGATCGATCGGCGGACGATCGGTATCGGCCGATAATCAGACTTTATGACTCGATTGGGACTCGTTAAACTCGCAGATCTTAGGAACCGATCACAATTGATGACGTCAATGCGGGAGGACTAGGGACCGGTACCGAACCCGGTACTTCATCA
>JBBMFX010049530.1:0-11262 GCA_037832545.1 Rhabdalestes septentrionalis
ATTTGAGGTGCTGTGATAACAGTGCCCATGTTTGCGCCCCCTGCTGCCTGAACTGAATGTAAAGCAGTCACATGACAACACTATATGGACAAAATTATTGGGACGCCAATCTTTATGCATGGATGAGGTCAGGCGCTGATGTTAGACTAGAAGGCCTGACTTGCAATCTCCATTCCAGTTCATCCCAAAAGTGTAGGATGTTTTTGAGGTCAGGGCTCTGTGTGGGCCAGTCAAGTTCTTCCACACTGAATCCATTCAATTGGTGAATGGATTAAATGCAGAGGAAAAATGTTGTGCTGTTCTCACCATGTGCTGTGATCATTTCACGTATAACAGAATGGTCATTTTCACTTTCATCCAACCAACAGAATGGTCTTTATGAAGCTTGCTCTTCATAAAGAATTAAGATTTAAGAATTAAGATTGTCCTTCACCAGAAAAAAGGAGCCTAGCCCAAACCTTGAAAAACATGTGTTCCAATCCTTTTGTCCATATATTCTATAATGGACAGGCCAGTAAACAAGAAACTCGCACACAAACACACGACTAAATATGCTAATAATGTGTCTGACACCGCTCTAATCAGGAGCTACAAAAAAACAGCTGTGCAAACTGTAGTGGCAGATTTTTTATCTACATAAAATCAAGTTTTTGACACTTGTGCGTGTCTTGCATTTTTATGTCATTTGGAGATCACTTCATCTTCTGTTCACTTAATTATGCACAAGAACAGAAGTTTTGATCAGGGGTGCCCAACTATTTACATGCCACTGTATTTAACATTGTCGCAGAAATATTTCATACATGTATCTGCTAATAAATCTGCACAAAAAAATTCCGCTGGTTAGGGTGCCAGGCAAAAATTGGCTCCAGGATTTCTTCTGTGGTATCCTCTCAATTTGTTATGTCCTATGGTAGGAGCACACAGTAATTTTTTTAGAATATTTAATGCATATTTAAAGGTTGCGCAACATGTCTAAATTTACCATCATCATATGGATAGATAATTTAACTTTGTCATCAGTTTCCAGTTGAGTATAATTACTACAGAAACAAATGTTAATAACAAACTGAAGCAACCATACATTGAACAAGTTTGATAGCAAGACTGCCTTAATAAAAGCTGCTTTAATGAAAACTGCCTTAATGAAGACACTCAATGCTAATTATAAGGCTTCATCTCCAGCACCAACAAGCAACTACTTACAAGCTTTTGGATATTGCAGCAGATACTGTTTCTGAGCTTCGTTTGTTGTAATGGAACAGTTGAAATCCAGTGTCAGTTTCACTGCTCGCACATTTACCAGTGCTACAATGTTGAAGTATGCCTTAGTTTATTGATAGATAGCTGTCAAGCAATAATCATGACACACTAGGTAAATGCAGTATATGGAATAGCTAATTAAGGAATGTCTGTTAGCTGGAGTGCTGCACTGTATCCATCTGCCAGCCAGCACGACATATATCAAGATTAAAATGGCAATGTCTTTCGTCAGTACAAACCTTGCAGTAAACATCTCCACAAAACTGTTCAAACTATACAGCATGCTGATTCTAATAAAGCATTGAACTCAAGTATTTGTATTCTTTTAAAACTACATGGCATACAAATAATACCTATACAGGTCTGATAATTTATTAAATAAGTAACAGAACATATGTGATTGCTTACCATAGCACAAGAATCACAGTACAGTCGAAAGTTCACTTGTATTCAGCAACCAGTAAATACTGACCTGATATTCTGAAACAGTTTTTGCTTACAAAACAAGAGCAACACAACTTTAGGGGGTACCACACTGATAAATCTAAAGTTACATTTTGTTCAATAGAATGCCAGGCACCCTTCCACAGGTGTATAACTTTAATTTAGCTCTACCACATATTTCCATTCAGTATGTACAGGCTCTCTTACCTCAACATTATATTCAACTGTTGATGGAGCGTGATTCTTTGTAACCAATTCTCTTTGGCTAAAAATGTATAGATGTAATGAATGCAATAAAATGCACAGTGGATATATTTGTATGTACGCAGTGGATATATGTGGATACACATAGTGGATATATATTTGCACACATTGGATATATTTAAGTATGTACACAATGGATATATGTATGTGTATGTGCACTGTGGACATATTTGTAAGTACACAATGGATATATTTAAGTATGTACACTATCAATATATATGCATGTACACGTTGGAGTATCCTCAGATTATTTGTTAAACCGCTCCATTTGTTAATTCTCTGAGAGTGATTTAATACTGTTGATTCTATACTGTTGAACTTTTGACCCCCAACTGTCCTTTCTGCCACAACATGAAAATTTCCCGCCAAGATAAAAGAGTTCTAGAGCGGAACAGTCCATTTTTGCTCTTTAGTGGGGGGAACCTATTCCCACGCACGGTCCGGTAAACCTTTAATTTTTTTAAGAAAAGTACCTTGAATACATTTAATTTGATTTGACTTAGCGAGTTTCGTGGTCTATATTAATTTTTGTCGAAGAGCTGAATTGAACAGGTGGCCTTAAGATGTGGTGCAGTGGGAAATCCTCCCCTCTTGTTACATTCAGGAGGGCTGCTGTGTTTCTTGTACATTTTCAGATTTTTTTTCTGAGCTGGTAGAATTGTTTTCTAGGGGGGTTCGGGTGTTCTGTACAATCCTGTGTTTTTTTTAAATATCATTTTCTTCTTCAGAACGTCGACAGAAATGGAGAGCGAGGCAGGTGTAAGTACGCTGATGCTCTAACGGCTAAATGTTACATTCTCTAGATTTATTTACATTATCAGAAATTTATGTTATTATAAAATGTTCAACTGGATCATTAACGTAACGTTGCAATCAATTTGTGGGGTTTGTTGTGCAAAAATGTACGAGAATTGAGGGCTCAACGGTGTTAGCAGCTAGCATGCTAACGTAGCTACAGACTGTGGTACACTATCTGGACAAAAGTATTGGGACACACCTGTTTTTAAGGGTTTGGTGTAGGGCTTTAATGAAGGGTTTAATCTTAATGTTTCAGCATACCAATACATATTTAACAACGTCCAACGTGAGAAAGACATTTTCTGTTCTAGCATGACTAAGCCCCACTGTACAATCCAAGCCCCACAAAGACGTGGCTGGATTAGTTTGTTGTGGAAGGGCTGGCCGGTACAGAGCCATAACCTCAACCCCACCCAACACCTTTGGGATGAACTGGAACTGAGATTGCGAGCCAGGCATTCTCGTCCAACAACATTGCCTGAAGTAATGTACATAAATGCTTTACAGAATGAGTAGGGGCAAATTCTCACAGGAAACTCTTCAGAATCTTGTGGAAAGCTCTCCATGAAGAGTGGAAGGTTTTATAAACTGAAGTGGAGGCCCTACTCCATATTAAAGTCTGTGTATTTTATTAAAGTCCGTTAGTGAAACAGTCCGGGGTCACAATACTTTTGTCCACATAGTGTAGATCTGCTCGGTCAACATCAGCCTCTTTGTACACTGGGGGATAATTATGCTGATATAGAAAGGGCCTTCCACACTCCATCTACAAAGTTGGAAGCTTGGTGTTGTCCAGAATGTTTTGGTTTGCTGAAGCAGTAATACTGTCCCTCGCTGGGAGTAAGGGGCGTAGCCCAGGCCCTGAAAAACAGGTGTGTCTCAATACTTTTTGCCGTATAATGTAGGTGTTGTACTGTTAGTTGCCTTGCCACACCTAAAAGGTTTATAAGACTGGTTAATAGAATACATTTGTAGGAACTGTTACAATCAGGATGTGAATTACCTTTTTCTACAGCAGGAAGAAAGCTCAGTAGTCCTGGATTTGTTGATTGTAGTGGATGTGTTTTTCTCTCCTTGAATTCAGACTCAGACCAGCTCACCTTCTACCAGCCCTGCTCCTGGTGAATTAACTAACTCACTGCACGAAGGTCCCCCCTTTGGCACTGTCATCCCTAACCGGATCTTCGTTGGAGGAATTGATGTAAAAGTAAGAATAGGCCAGTGTGTTTGTGTGTGTCTCCTTGAATACAAATTTTTGTAGGAATTTTAAATAGCTGGAAGCGTTTGTTTTTGATAAAGTGTCTGTCTGTTTATTTTTCAGACAAACGAAAGTGACCTCAGACGTTTTTTCTCTCAATATGGAACGATAAAAGAAGCGAAAGTTGTCATTGATCGAGCTGGTGTGTCAAAGGGGTGGGTATATCTCTATGAATTTCTTTAGGTTATTTAGTATTTTATTGATTTAAGTAGAATGGTAGATTAAGGGCTTTTTTTGTTTACTTTTCTCCTGCAGTTATGGCTTTGTCACATTTGAGACTCAGGAAGATGCACAGAAAATTTTGCATGATGTGAGTGTATTTATGTCATGCCACAGTAACACTGAATGGCTTATTCTGAATAAAACCTGTATTTGAGGATTGTAGCTGTGGCACAGAATACTGATTATTATGAGCCATTCATACAGATACTCATGATGGTGTAAATAACATTCACTATGTGTATGTGTGTATGTTTTTGCTGCATTCACAACCCAGTTACATATATGTGTCTCTCTCTCCTATTTACAGGCTGACAGGCTGTGTTTTCGTGATAAAAGGATTAACATTGGTCAGGCCATTCGCAAACAGCAAATGGGAGCACACTGTATGGATGATTATTTCACACTGTGAATGTTAATTTAAACACTAATGAGCAAACACATTGTTCAGTAAAAATTACAAGAAGGCTAGATGCAACTGTCTAGCAAGTAAATACATGTGTTAATAACATATAAGTAATTTTTCATGTTATGTGTTTACAAGCGGCCAGTTACACTGTGGCGAATTCAAATCCACCTCTGTCTGTCCCGGGTCGTTTCGGCACCATGTACCTGACTACCCCCACCGGATATCCCTACACCTACCATAATGGAGTGGCCTACTTCCATACGCAGGAGCCCAGCACGCACACCTCACACTGGCCTGTCGTGAGCCTTACACCCACAAACCCACACATTTAGCATGTTACATGTTTGTTACACAATAGATCATAGATCATAGAGTTACCCCTGTACCAACACATACATATGCTGTGCATTGTAATATAATCTCTAAAACTCTGCATTAACTATTCAGCTGATTATGTAGTATAATTATGAATCACCACAGCATTAATGCACTTTTAATGTCCAAACCCACATGAGGAATGACACGAATACCACAGGAATTATTTAATTGTCAAGTCAGATCTGTCCAGCCGGAATGTTTGTTGATAACGTGCGAGGCATCATTCAAAATACCAGCAACACAGGGGTATACCTGAAAGAGTAAGAAACTTTACTGCCTCATAAAAAAAATATTTCCTTCGACTGTTTTTAACCATTCATACCAGTTTTTAGGTCTTACCCTTACAAGGCAGATAAAACCAGGGTGCTGCCATTTACAAAGTGCAAACACTGTCATATCACATTTAAGGAAGAAATAACCAAAGAAAGTACTTTGTATATGTAGTCTTCCCTTTAAAGCAGTTAAAATATTCCTTGTAAATCTCAATTTAAGCAGTAAAGTAATCAAATCAATTATTTAAAAAAAATGCTGTCTGCCACTCCAGGGCATTCACATATTAACTAGATTGTTGTAGAATAATGAGCTGCTCTCACAGTCCAGAGCCTGAGGGGAGGAACAATTATAGCTGCTGCTAATGGGGGCCAGCTCCGAATGAAAGTCTATGTATCTGAATTAAGTGTTATTTTTCAATTCTCTGTTGGTATAATGGTCAAGCATCACATTATGGGATGCCTGACCTCCGCAACAACCAGTCGAGGCTTGGAAAGCTGCGTGTTGTGTTAAAGCGCAATACAATAATCGTCGATGTTAAGTGTGAACAGTGGGATAATAATGCCCCATATATATATCATCATCATCATCACCCTGCAAAGTCACCAATTTGCAGATTTTCTTTTAAGAAACTAAGAATTGTTCATGGAAACCCCTGCAGAAACTGAACATAGCCTCTGCACTATACAAGTTTTCATGCATTTTAGTGCTAAGAAAAATATAATTTAATACTTTTGTAACAAATACTAACATAAATTCAGCAAAAATGTCCATATAAATTATATATATATATATATTTTTAGTACTGTTGGGGGACAAAACGTAACTGTATACGAAAGCGCATCTTGCAATGGTAAAATACTCTTGTACTCAGAGGCGTGAGGTTTGAAACGAGCCAATCCAAGACCGTTATTCATTCCTCCCTGCTGTTGATTTTCTGCTGCAGTCCAGTTCCCACATCAGAACAGTTTCTGTGACTTACGTTTACCATATTAAGCTGAATTTAAACTGAAATTAATGTGACTTGGGAGCATATTTGGGGACATATCACCTACCTGATAATTGTACTGGGAAATCCCCACAATAACAGCAAATATTTTTCATGGCAATATGTTGTTGTTGTTTTGTTTTTTTTTACACATTTTTGTTCTAAACTATTAAGACAAATGTAATTTAATTTTATAATTTTTTAACATAAATATAAATGTCAATTCAGCTACAATTCTATATAAAACATAACTACAAATATTTTGTGTCCATAGAAACATAAAGAAAGCGTGTCTTGGTATGGTGAAATGCCATTATACTCAGAGATGGGAAGTTTGAAAGTAGCCAATACAAGAACATTATTTATTTCTCCTTGTTGCTGATTGGCTGCTGCAGTTTGATGCGCCTGTGGCAGTAGCAGTCCAGAATTTCCACAGTAGAGTCGAGTGTGATGTTTTATTCTTGGTTTTGTTCTTCTTAAATCCAGTATTTTTATTTAAATTAAATTAAAAGAGGCCGTTGAGCTCAGTCGGTGTCCAGTGTCTACTTTAACCAGCGGGTCACTACAGCACGACCCTGAATAAGACACACTGCTCGATGAACAGTAAATTGTAAAAATTATTTGTGATTACAAGTACATTTTACTGTATATATATTACAAAAATTACATTAATTTATTTACATGCTTATAACCAAAGAAAACGACAGCGAATACCAAGGTAAACGCCCGTGCATGAATTATAGTACAGTCTATACAGGGGTAACATCGGTATTTACTTTCCGGCACTGCAGGAGTACAGTGTAAACTGTACAGTAAGAATACGGGTCTACCTTTATTTATTTTAATATTAAATATTAAATCTTAATTAACATTATTAAGGAATCCTAGTAACTCTAGTTTTGTATAAAAATTGTTTCTTTTTGTATGTGTTAGCCTTATGCAGTGTCTGGATCTCCTCTCATGGTGACACATCCTACCTCTACATTCTGCGCTTCACAACCCTACCACCAGTGCCAGGTCAGAGCCCAAATTAAACAGCAGCAAGACAAATGATCAATTTTTGAAAATACTGAGCACAGAGAGATTGGGTGGGGGTGAATGAACGATTCCAGTACAAAATTATTTCTTCCGAAATTATGATCAGTGTCTGACTCTTTTCTCTCATGGGTCTATTCAGTATGTGTCTGGGCATGTGCCGTGGACTGTTCCTCAGGTAGAGGTGCGTGTGCTCATGTGTTTTTAAGAATGTACATTAGATACAGCTGGTTTGTGTTATTGATTTTTCATTTTAGTTATTTTATGTGTGTGTTAGTCTCCTGTGCCGGTCAGCCAGAACCCTTTGTTGTATGTCCAGCCTGCTGAGTTAATGTACCCACCCACGGAGATGCCTACAGACAAGGGGTGTGTTCAGGCAACCATACCTTTGATGGAGGCTGCTGTTCCTGAGGTGAAAACTTGTACACACAACACACCTTAACTATTAAGTGTGTCTTCATGTGTGTTACGAGTATGTAAATTATGTGTATGAACACATTCTTTAATACGAGTGTATAGTGGTCACTGAATTCCCAGTTTAATAGGTACACCTACCTACCTTCAGTCATTGGCCATGATATCAGATCTACCATATACAGGAACTTTGTAGGTTTACAAGCACAGACTGTGGCCCACTTATGTAAATGTTCTGTGCATGTTATGTAGAATCAGATGGGTCAGTCAACCCAAATATTTTACATGTTTGGTCTGTATCCCTAAATGGTAGGTGAGTGCAAGTCTCAGGGATGTGTAACTAAGAAACTGGCAACTCTGTACATGTAGAGTGTTTATGATGTGTGTGCGTGTGCGTGTGTGTGTGTGGGTGTGTGTGTGCTTGCTTTAGCAGGCATATGTAGATCACATGGTGCAGCCACCCTACCAGATTTGTATGCAGAGTCCAATCATTATATCTCAGGATATTAAGGTGAGCTAGCATTTACAAACAAATGTTGTTTCATTTTTATACCCATGACTAATAAGAAAATTAAAGCAGTAGCATGACTTACAATGTAATGTAATGATTAAACCTGATCCTGGGTCTCCATGGACCAGACGTAACCTTGCTAAATATGAGTAGGATTGTAGATATTTTAGGATAGAAGCAAACTGGGTTTGAGAATGTTTTTAAATGAATCAATTACCTAAAGGAGAGGGGGCATAATCTTGTTAGCGATGGCTTTCTTTCCCCTGACATCCATTCATTTGACATCACTACATTTTGAAGAAAGGCATAGCATGTCTGTGGGTAAGTCTTTTTTTTTGTTTTTTTTTTTTTGGCTCTTAGCAGGAGCAAAAGTTCCACTCAGTCAGAAGAGGGTTTTCCCATCCTCCGGTCCACATGAAGCCCAGGTTCTGCCGTGGCAATCAATACACACATCTGCGCAGAAACTACCATCCGGATCTAGCCCACATGTCTCCTCCCCCTGCCTCCTCACCTGCACAGGAGATGCTGAAATAGACCTTCTCTCAACTCTGTTCTGCTCCACCTAACAGCTCAGCACACCAGTCTACTGTTTACGTAGACAGTACTTGTGTCTACTCTCAGCCAAAGCGCAGACCGAAACCTGAACTCACCTTAGCTAAATTCAGGAGGTAAACACAAACTCTAGCCTAGCCCTGCCAAGTCTAGCCCAGACACAAGCTCACATCTAGTCTTAAAAAAAACTGAAAGAGAACAAAATCTCTACCAGAACTACACTCAAACCAACACTTCCAGACCTGTGTACAGAACATGATAGTACATACACTGAATCTAAATACAGAACAGTCTAAAATCAGACTAAGTTCTAACCATATCCCTCTCTCTACCATCCAGAGATCGTCTAATGATCACAAACAGAACCATGTATGTAGCTGGATGTTGAATTTACAGGACAGTATGTTGTTTTTTGACAGTGTTATTTAAGGTCCAAACTTTTCCAGTCCACTCTGCAAGGCAGCCACTTATATTTACTTACAATTTTGTCTGTTCTATCTTTAACCTCAACTGTTTTATTCAGCCACAAGTGTCCAGGCATTTAAGATATATTTAGAAACAAGTAAATATTTTGTATGCCTGATTTTCCACTCCTAATTTTATATCTTTCGAAACATGCTGTGTCTCCAAGCCTTGCAGTAGCAACGTGCGATTTATCATGAAAGTCGAGCAGAATCGGTTAATTTACCAATGTCCACTCAGAAAACACCCATCTTCTCGTTTTAACACCTACAGAATCCGTTTAAATCTCACAAATGACCACCTCAAGAGTAAATCCAGCATTGGGATTGTGCAGTGTGGATAAAATGAGACTACAAAGTACTAGAATATATGGTCAAGGTTTACTTGTGGATACAGTCACATTTCCATATTGCTTTTTTAATCACTCATAGTGCAAAATTGGAGTGGAAGAAATACTACTAATGACTAAGTAGTAAATGATAACACTGTAATCCGACGTGACTAATGTTAATCTCTTTATAACCAAATTTACACTTTTATACAGAGAATGACGTCACATGCTCCTAATGTACTTTATTTTTTATTAACTCTCATTATTAAGATACAGTGTTTACCACATAACATTCTTACTGCTCTAATACACCTTTATTTATTTAAACCTAAATCACCATACCTGTTGTCTGTTTTTAGCTCATGGTTTCATGACCCCAATTGTTCTCTCACAAACCACAATTCACAGTGCAGATGTGTTTTCTTTTGGCTTGATGTTGGAACTGAGTTGTGTTTATGTGCATAGTTACAGTAGTTAAGTATTTTGTGTGACATATTTAGCATTAAAATGCTTTTCGGACAAATTTGCTCAAGTCTTTAATAGTGCAATAGTGCATTTAAGCATCAATGCGTTTAAATAGCCACTGCTTGTTAAGTGATTGTAGGGATCCAGTCACTTTTTTGTTGTATTTTAGTCTGTTTTAGTTAATTTAATCCAAGTAATGTTTAAATTTGGAGATGGTTTTCATTAACTTTTTTGTATTTGCACAAAAAGTAGAACTTTTCTAAAGAGCACAAATAGTTAAACTGTGTCTGCTTTTGATTTTACTTGAAAAACAGTGTTGGGCCCTTTTTGATTCTCTGTAGGTTTGTGGGGGCATTTCATGTTTTCTTCTGTTGTTTATTGCACAATGTTTCTGACAGTTGGTGATATTGGATCTTTGACCTGAACTTCAGTTCAGGCTTTTAATCACCTAAAGTATTATTGAAATTTCTGCACATTTTGTTTCTGCTCTTGGCAGTTAAAATAGCTTTTAAAATGTTTAACCCTGTCAAGGTTCTCTTTATTACTGAATATGTTTACTGCTTTCTGAAGTGCCTTTTTGGAGACTGTTATTATCAATAAATAGAAGTGGTTAATTCAACCTTCTCGTTCATCCATTTTTCTATAACCTCTTAATCCTTACTTGAGTTGCAGGTAGGGATGGCTTGATACCACAATTTTGACTTCGGTACGATACTAGGATCTAATACCTTGGTATTGATAATAAATCGATACCAAAGGTAAAATAAAATGAAAACAGGCAAATATAGGTGAATTGAAAACAGATTTATTAAACACAGTGCTTGAAACTATGAACAACTGTGCAAAGAAATTGTTACAAAAAATAAAAACTACAATTTTGATTTTAGAAGAAACAAAACTGAAGAGGTCTAATTAAAATAAAGTAATCTCTTAATATATATGTTCAGTCTTTATCACAAAGAAAATGTTAATGCAAGCAGAATGCAACAACAACAAAAATAACCCTATAGAATAGAGGATACAGTTTGGATTGTGATTTTGGGACTGAATAAAATGGGTTCACATCTACATATCTTTGCAGTCTTAATTTTTTTGCTAGCTCCTTTGATAGCTGCAGATTTAAAAAATAATACTGATTTCTTTAAAATAAAAGTCTAAATTAAATCAGTTGAAACTCATCTGTTGTTCTCTTAACTTCTTG
>JBBMFX010049541.1:0-11262 GCA_037832545.1 Rhabdalestes septentrionalis
CAGCAGGCTCATTTGCACTGCTATTTACTGGAACCTTGAACGGGAAGAGGACGTAATTTGGGTCTCGCGAGACCAGAGGCATCTCGTGAGACAAATCTGATCTCGTCACACTCCTATATATATATATAAATATATATATATATATAAATAAATATTTCCCACCACTCCCTCTTGTCCTTGTTAATGGTTGTTAATGTTTGTACGTGCCTGTTAGCCATCAGACACCTGAACAGAATGAAGCTCCAATGCCCTGCACCGCCCCAAGCAAAAACAACCAGCACAAAGACGACGCCCGAACGTCACAGCTTTTTTCATAGAAAATCTATTGTTAGTATTGTAAATTAAATTAATTTGTTGCGGTATTTACCCATTTTATACCAAAGAAAAATTCCCTGCATGAGTTGCAGTGCAGTCTATATAAGTGTAACGACAGTGTAAACTGTACAGTAAGTTTACTGGTTTACTTTTATATTTTTTAAGGGTAAAGGGTGTTAAGCTGAGTTTATAATGAAATGAAGGTGTTTTGGGAGCATATATGGGTACATATTTAGGGTTTACACAAAAAAATATACATTTTAGGAATTTTTTTAACCACAACACATTCAGATTTTTTTCACTATACGTGGGTGGTCTTGGAACGTAACTACCGCAAACACACATATATATTTTGGGGGGCAAGATTAAAAAAAGCTCTCCAATTACTCTGATAAATCAATCTAATTACTCACATATTTGCAGGAAAATATGTTAAAAAGTAAAAGAATTTTGGCATTTGAGTGAATGGATAAACAACATTACAGACTTTAAATGTCTATTTTATTTAATAACTATTTCTGCCCTGTTCATGTGCAGTAAAGGTCACAGCAATCAAAAATATAACTTAATATGCTGAAGGAAAATGCTTCAGCAAGAACAATGATGGAAGTAAATCCATCTATAAGTTGCATGGGTATTCTGATGATGAATGTTGCCTGACTGAAAAAGGATGTGCAGGTATGGATTTCCATCTTTCTTTGATAGCTTTTATTTTCCAAACAAAAACTCAAAAAGGCATAAGGGCCAAAACACTACCAAATACCAACTAAAAGGACACCAGGGGATTTGTGAGGGTGGACTGACCAAAACCAACTGAAACACAAGCTTTATATACATCTAGCGCACACACCAAAGGACCCTAAATCCCTGGCCGGCTGAGAACACTTACAGCTAATCTGTCTGGGAACTCGCCGGGGGGCGTCACAGTGTATATATAATGCAGTGTCGAATTAACGTGTCTTGATCAGTTAATCACAGAAAAATAGCGTGTTTAAAAAAAGGAAGGACTTATCGATCACACCACATGACTTTAACCCGGTCCGGTGTTCTGTTGAAATGTGCTACCCATCGAGCCCTTCTGCGCATGTGCAGTTCCACAGTCTTGGGATTCAGGGACACACCCATAAATCTGTGCTGCCTTGGGACACTGGCCCTGTACAAACTTCAAGGGAGCATTTTTCCACAGAGTAGCATGAACTGATAGACTCCGCAATTTGTGATGTGGTAGCATTTTTCGACAGGGCAAAAATCATCAGAACACCTGTGCTTATATGTACATTTTCTTAAACTGCTCCTTATAGATGGAATTGTTGCTATCTATATAAATAGGATAGACATTTTTTACGTTAAACATATTCTGGACAAAACCATTATACAGTGCTGGAATTTGGTAAATATTACGGTAATACATAAAGTATCTGCAACAGCTAATCGACAGGGGCAGTGCCACAGGCAGTGTTAGAGGAACAGCTCCCTTGATATGAACCTGGACTAACATTACCTCAGACTGCAACTGACTACACAGCTGGGGAGGA
Organism: Rhabdalestes septentrionalis; assembly: GCA_037832545.1. NCBI lineage: Eukaryota > Metazoa > Chordata > Actinopteri > Characiformes > Alestidae > Rhabdalestes > Rhabdalestes septentrionalis. The sequence goes on from JBBMFX010049541.1 coordinate 1,851, forward strand.
GGACTGCTGAACGATGCCTGACTAGCCATTCTGCTAAAGGGGATATCATTAACATGCATAGCAGAGCTGTCGAGATTTCTCATCTGTCTCGCTCTTCTCTGTGTATTTGTTAGTTTAACAGGCCTCGCCAGCATTGCCTGCACACATCTTATAGCAGTGAAGTTGAAGCATTTATGAGGAATGAGTCAAATACGCAGTCTGCATATGTGAAGGCCATTTCATTGCTTATGTCGTTGTGTTTTTTTATTTAGTGGCTTAAAATCTGAATATTTAGAAAATTCCGTTTATCCAGTTTGTGGGAAAAATGAGGACAGCTCATTCTACTGAAGTGGTACCTCATCTAAACATATATATTTGACCCCAAAATGTTATTAATAACTCACATCAAACAAACAGTATCTCAACACTAGCTTGCTGAACAACATCATGTTTTGGTGTAAATAAAATGATATTACCATATCATTCAAATTTATTCACAGTTTTCAACAAACTGAAAACGTAATTTCAGTAAAAGTGAAAGCTGCTGTGACCCTTTAGCAGAAGCAAGTTCTTAGTCAGAATTTGGTCTTCTACATTTTGATTAGCAAACTATGCAAGTGACAAGCTTGTTTACAAACCACCATCTTCGATAGCACATATTCATGGCAACCAAAGTTTTAAATAAATACAATTTTACAATGTTTTGACACAAATGTATGTAGGATGCAGTGAACCATATTTTATTAATATCCGCTGACTTTAGTGTTTTCTATTCACAGTGTAGATCAAAGTTGAAATATACTTAAAGCAAAACCATACATTGATAATCTTCATCATCTGGCCTCATTCACTCACAGTATTGTAAGAAGTATTGTGTAATGTAAGCAGTCCACTAGAGGTACCTCATTCAGAGTGGTAACACATAGCCATGTTATCCTTTCATTATATATCAGCCCTCTACAAGACTGCTTTCAATTCAGAGTACAGGCAATATATATTTTGCTTAATATGCAGTATATGTTCTCATCATAACTATGAAAAGGAGATACTTATTGGTAAAAAGGGTCAATAGGTATCTCCTTTTCAGTGTTGGATTAGAAGCCTTAGCTACCATGCATAATATTTAAACTTTCGGTATGGAGAGTGTTGAGCCTTTATGACAACTTCTGTTCTTTTTAAGAGAAATTCCGTTTTTCCCTGCAAGAATAATTTTACTGCTTCTCATAAACACCTCAAGTCTTTAAAGTCTCTTTCTGCTTCTCACAATCCGAGTTCATTCCAATTACAGATTTACACTCTTCAGACATGAAACCTTGTTCTAGCGCAAATTGTTTCCTTTTCTCAGTAATGTCCTCTTGTAAATCTACACATCCTTTAAGACCCACAGCATAGGTCCTCACAGTAGACGAATGAACAGAAGCAAATGTGGACCTTTCAGAGGTAGATTAGATAAGATAAGATAAAACTTGATGAGTTCCACAGGTGGGAAATTTGCAGGGTAAGAGCAATAGAATTACAAATATATTAAAAGTAAACTATAAAACTTAAATATATAAAATAATGACATGTTTACTGTAAGATGTATATGTATCTATATTTGTAATAAATATACAAACACTAGATACACACACACACACACACATACACACACAGCAAAGACCTTCTCCCTTAAAAAAAAGCTTTAAGTGCTGTGTATCCGAAGGTCTTGCGTGGTTGTTCAGATCAAGCTGAGGAACAAGATTCTTTCTTTGAAGGGGAACAAGGCAGTAAGATCTATCTTTGGTAGCAGCTTTTGTTGGGAAGACGCAGCTTAAACTCGTTGGGTTTGAGATGGGAACGATGGAAGGATAAAAGGACGTGGGCAGAATGAAAGAGAGGACAGTATAAATACTGAATTAAATTTGCTGTTTAATTTGTTTCCCATTTTTTTTCTCAAATGACTAATTTGTACTTAATGAGCATTTTGACTGGAAAGTAAACAAACCAAAGGTGGTCTCTTTTGCACAATGCGGTGTATATGGTGGTGAATTACATATGGTTGAAACCACTTGGGCTTCTCGCTCTTTCCTCGCTCGCGCTCTCGCTGTCTTTCTCCCAGCCCTCCGGTGCCCCTCTGTTTATTTGACGGATTGACAGATCAAATAGTGACAGAGAAAATGCCAGCTCAGTAGCTTGCTGTGTGTTATTTTTCAGTCGTGAGCAGTTGGGCCAGAACAAAGCTAGCTGTATGAAATAAGTCACTGCGAGCCTGATTCATCACGGCCGCACAGCGAAATGTCATATTTCCTTATTTGGCTCAGGCTGGCTGACAGGTAAGTTATGTGGCAGGCAAGCAGGCAGTCAGGGCTGCTCGCGGCGAGCAGGCCGGCGGAGTCACCTTCATAAAGCCTAATCTCCTCAGCAGGCCTGTAGTCTCCCGCCTCTATTGGCACTGTATTGTTCACTGCTCCACTGCCATTATTGTTCCGCCCCTCAGGGCGAAGCGCTGACAATACTGCAGCTCCAAAATTATGCCTCACCGACACACCGCGCTCCACCAGAGTCTGCCTACCGAGGGACGCGTAAGAAGCGAACACCCTCAGAGACAAAGATGGATACATGTCAGCAGTCGCAGTCATGTAGAATCTGTTGACATCGCTTGCAAATGTGCCAGCTTGTCAAAATACTGTCAGAACGCGAGTGTGGAAGCCATGGTAGGAGCACCGTTCAGCATGGCGAGGGATGAAAACTGAAGCGCCGATCTCAGCGAACAGATTGCAGTCCAGATTGCGTCTTTAACTCACATGTTTATAAATAGCGGCCTCTGTTTCAGTGCTGCTTAAATTTGCATAATGATTTTATACGTTTTGTTTAAAGGGCACGGCTTCGAGTTGCAAAACTTCGTCGAGCCAACACTTGCGTCAGTGCCACACCTCTGAAAGAGTAGTTAGTATAGCTTTGTCCAGAGTGGCACCGTTACTCAGGGGTGCCCCAGAGCTCATGAGGAGGAAGTATCGCTTGGCTCTCGCCTCTCTGAAAGAGCAATCTTCTCCTGGCTTGTAAATGGCCGCTTGTTTCATGGTCTTTTCTTGCCAAACAGCAGGTTTCTTCTCAGCCCTGCTGTTGCCCGCCATTTGAGTGAAAAGCCTTTCCACACCCGATTTGTCGGTGCTTTGTGGAGGCTGCTTATAATTTGCTTCAACTGAGCCCAGTTCAGTTCCTCACCTTCCGACAATCTCCTGTATAATTTCCTCACATTCCCTCAATGAAAACTCATAGAAGGAAAAGCTCCAGTGCAGTGCAGCTAATAATGGACTTTAGTGAGACTCCCCTGTTGCAGCTTTGTGTTGTGCTTCCTGACATGCCAAAACTTTGTTTCCCAAAAGCCTCCTGGCAAGCAATTGTTGTTAATACCTAGAGAGGCAGTTCAAAATGATACTGGCTCCAATACAAAACACTGATGGCTGTTCTAACCCAAGCTGCTATCCCAGCCCAATGATAACAGTCACAGAGTGATATTCTACATAGAAATGCGTGGATGTGGAACTTCTAGGGTGGCGTGATACTGAATCATTAACACCTTGTTTTGGGGGATGCACTGCCATAAATAGCTGATAATATATTTATTTTCGCATTTTCAGGTCACATTGTAATGCACATATCAAGTGAGCCTAGCGTTGATACCCCAGAAACCTCACATCAAACATGTGAATATACACCCCATATATAACCCATCAGATTGTTGTAGAGCTACTGCTGTCCATGAAGACCAAATCCTCCCTGAGGTTTAAACAACTGCCCTGTTTTCTTCTGCCATCAATTAACCAGCAAGAGTTGCATAAAAAACATGTTCTTTTATCTGTGTACTTTTATATTGCTTTCTTTACTGTTGCGGGACTTATTTTACTTGCTCTTAAATCTTGCTTTTATTCTTTATAAATTTTATGGTTACTTTTATTGCTTACTTATGCCTTGCACAATTCCCACCCTCGGGACTAATAAAGGGTTATCTTTATGCTTTTTATTGCTTATTTTATCTCTGTAAAGCTCATTGAACGACCTCGTGTGTGCACCATACAAGTTAGCCCTCTTGTCTTCCCTCAGCTCCTGCTTCTGAGGTTCACAAAGGTTTATAGAAGGTTTAAAAGTTCACCTTATACCTCATGAAACTGGGCCAAAGTCTAATGTGATATGAACTACTGTCAAAAGCAAGGTGCTTGTTTGTGTTGCTGCATCCTTCCCCATTTTATTGAATAGTGCGTGTGACTTCACATCCCAGTCAAATTTTATGCATTTCTGTATTTTCGTTGGATGAGTGATGGCACAGTTAATAGTATTAACGGCTCTCAGAAAGCAGGTCCTGGGTTCAGTTCCCATTCAAGCAGTTGGGGGTCCTTTCTGTGTGGAGTCTACATGTCTGAGTAGGTTTCTAGTAGGATCTCTGGTTTCCTCCCACAGTCCAATGACATGAACGCCGGGTGAACTGGAGGTGCTGAATTGCTTGTTGAGGTCACCGTGGGTCTTTTTGTCTTTTGTCTGCCCTGTAATCGACCCCTGTCCAGGGTGTTTCTCCACCATTCGCTCATATGACCACTGTCATAGTCTCCCTCACCCCTTCTCCCAACTCCCCCCTGGTTAGGAGCAAGCAGCTTAAATAATGGATGTTAAACAAGTTAAAATAAAATTATAACTTGTGCACAGCCCACATCCAGCAAAATAACATTAACATTAACAGTAAAAATATAGTGCAGAATTGTGCTTTATGTAAGTCCACTTACTTGCACCTTAGAACATATGATTAACATAAAATTAACAATTATAAGTAACCAAAGAAATATAATTTAAACAGGGCACTTAAACCCTGGGGGGTTTGTCACGACCCGGTTTAATATAAGATATCCGCTCATTTTTTCAAAATAAAACATTGTTTAGTCTCTGATAGTAAATTAAAAGGAAATACTGTAATTTTTCCGTGCAGCCCGCGGACTGGTACCACGTCATCCACGGCACGGTACTGGTCCGCGGCCCGGGGGTTGGGGACCGCTGATGTAAAGCACTTTGGTCAGCCAAGTGGTTGTTTTTATAAGTGCTTTATAAATATATTGGAATTGGAATTTAATTAATGTAGCAGTGGCATTCCTGCTAGATGGGGCACTGAAGCCTGGTCTGATATATTTTAATGAAATGAACAGAATGGAAACTATTATATTTATCAAACACATTTCTCAGTTTGCTGATACATCGGGCACCCATAACTCTGCAGTGTCACAATAGGAAATCACAGTTCACAATAATGATGCGTTATGCTAAGCTAAATTGCAGGAATCCTGTGGAAATTGTTGCCTTTTAACAGAAAGTAGGTTCCCGTGCAAAAGAGGGGAGTTAGGCAAATCCTCTAACAATATCCCGGGATCTGTTTACGTTCGGCTCTGCAGGCACAGTCATCAGCAGGATATATTTCCATGTTTTTTGGATAAATGTACTTTTTGCTTTCTCGGTTCATCTTAATTTTTTTTTGCCAATAACGAGGGCTATTAATAAAACAGCAGCGTCGCTAAGGTAACTCAGCTTGAGCTATCTTTATTACTGTGTTTTATTCGGTTTCCAGTAGTGATCAGGTTCCTGTAGGGTTAGGAACAAAGTGCCAGGCCTGATTTAAGCCCCAGTCAGATTTTTATTACTGTCTAATGTGGTTCCTAAAGGTTATACTAGTTTTCATCAATTCAAATAAACCCTTTGAGTGATATAAAGCACTGCAAAAAAACGAGAACTTTTCACTTTCTTCTGGCCTCTTCCATTATTTTCTTTACAGTATCTTAAGTGACTGGGAACCACCGACCCCTTTTAAGTGAGTTGGAGTGGTGTGTCAAAATGTGATGCTTGCAGTTCAGTGCTCTGCGTCAGGGCGAGTAATGTTCCAGGAGCACATCTATTGATTGGAGGCACACGTTGTATCTTAAACTCACAATAACCTGCTTTAATGGCGCTGAGTCCGTTTTTCAAAAGAAGATGCCATACATTTGGGATTGGACACTATCACATGAGCCATGATTTATGTTTTACAGATTTCCAGACACTCTTTATTAGGAATGTGTATTAATAACTGGTCCTAACCTGGTCCCAGTTCCTGAGTGGTCCCAGTGCTGAACTCTGGATTGTCTCCTGTTCAGACGGTGTTTCTGTGGGTGTTAATACTTTCTCACAGCTGGGTTTCCGACCAGCGGATGCTGTATTGGATCAGTGGAGGGACGGATCTGCGCTCTGTTGATCAGAACACTTGTAGCGATGCTCCTCCCTCGTTATAGAGACAGAAACTCCGGACACAATTTAGATCCTTATTTCCCCAAAACATCTCCATAAAATTACTGTAACCGTCTTTTATGAGTAATCTTTATTTTGTGGGATCAACAAGCATCGTTATTGAAAAGCAATATCAGCATGTTTGCCCTATATATGCACATAAATATTTTCACATTGCTGTCACAAAAATCGTGTTTGACATGTTTAAAATTAAGTTTACTGACTTTATTTTACAGCCCTAGTGTGATGTCTCTTTTCAGCGGCCACTAGAGGCCGCCATTCTTTAATTTAGATAGGGGGGACTCTTACTTTGAAAATTCTGTTGGGTGTTGAGCTTCACGTTTTCTGTCAGCCGAGCTGTGTTTGAGTTTAAGTAATTTTCTTTTTTGATTGGTTCATGTCCGAGTCTTAATCCCTCACACTCCCCATCCTCTGTGTATCAGCTTCTGTCCATATGTTTCTTTGTGTTTTGGCCCTCATCCCTTCACTGTGTTCGTTTTATGTTTGAAAATAAAAACCAACAAATGGAACCCTGCTTCTGCGCCTCACTGACAGACGAACCGACAGCAGTTCCACCACAGCCCACCCGGGATGTCCGAAAACCATTGTGCCGTACAGTTTCTTTACAATCTTTATATTGTCTCACATGACTTAACGGCTTGTTGTTCATTTTTAGTGTTGCATCATATTTTAATTCTTACATCCAGCAGGCTAGGGTCTTACTGAATATGCCTGCCGTAATTAAATAGTGCACCAAACTGTCCTGATGACTTAATGATGCACTTAATGTTAAGCATGTTTGTTATTAAATGGCTCATCTTAGATGATAATGTGCTCTCGCCGGCCCACCATGTGGTGCGAGCCTTTATGGCACAGCAAGAATGTGTCAGCACCCCCACTGAGAGTACCAGCTAAAAGCCACTTTACTGGTGTGTGGCCAATCATGTGAGAGGTGGTAAAGCCTTTCATTGGGAGATGAAATAATTTTTTTTTGCTCCATTGCAAGAAGGCATCCTAGACTGGCAGAAATAATCTTCCCAGGTATTGATTAGAGGATCTGTGCAGCTGCCGCTGACGATGACTGTGAACCAGAAGGAATCGCAGGCATGTGGCGTCGAAATGCGAACAGCAAGACAAACAGCAGCTGCTGGTGTAAATACACTCCAGTATTTGCCGACTTCATGATTGACATAACTGGTTCTGTTTTTCAAAAAGACGTCTTTGTGTGCGTGTGTGAAACTGCATGCACAGATCAGTTTGACAGCGCAGTCATTTGATGTTGATCTTTGACATCATGATATGTAGTAGGTTGACAATTCATGACCTGAAAACCTGATGTATTATGTGAAGGCAGAAGATTTATGGACACATGGGTGCGGCCCCCACTCTTCAAAATCGTTTGTTTCATTCCCCTCACTTTTTAAATTCCCGGACAACAACCAAGATTTTGCAGCTTCATGAAAAATCGAATTTTCTTGATATGCCATTTGTTGAAGATGTACATAATCGCAAAAGACATGTTTTGGAATCCAGCTTTTCTTTAATTTAACACTGGAGATGCTAGGCTAATGTAGCTATTAAAGACTAGAAGTAAACAAAGTCACTAGAGCTGCACGATATGAAGAAAATATCAGTATAGAAATTTTACGACATACCACGATGGTGAAACATTTCAAGGGATTAAAGTGCCCATATCATACGTTTTTAGGTAGTAAAAAGGCTGTGTAGTCCATAAATGGAACATGAAGCTAATGAGGAGCTGATTTTAGGGGTTGAGGGATGGGATTGAGTTACTGGACGTGCTGATGAACCCAGGTCTTCATGAAATCCAACACATTCCTAATTATTTTATCATTAATGGTGTCTGCGCATCAGTGCATGAATGGGTGGGGCTTAACTGCTATAACCAGAAAAAATAGATATATTTAATGGTGTTGGTGTTGTGGCATCAAAAATCTTGGGCTGTTTTTAGCCTATTTTCCATAAATGGTCTGCATGGATGAGGGTAGTAAATGGTTTATATTTACAGGCATTAAGCCTTTTTAAAACCAGAAATGTGATTAAATGGGCCCCTTCCTATTACCTTCTCAGTGAAATAGCTAGAGATTTATAAACAAGTGTACTTCTTAAACTATAGGTGAAGAAATCTCCATCCTAACCAGGGAACTTGTCCAGTAAACTGGCTCGGATCAACTTGTGAATGGAGGTTCACCAATAACACTCTTGTTTCTCTGTTTTTTCATTGGTATGTTTCATTGGTATGTTTCATTGGTATGTTCCTCAGCACATCTGCTGATTTCCCGACCCAAACGTCCTGACGAGCTCCCTTTGGGCTCGGCCTTGGGGCTTGAAGTTGTAATGCAAACAGACACTTGTTTACACGTAGCTTTGACAAACGGCGGGCCCTTCCGTCTGCGTAGAGATGACAAACAACATCCAGAGGAGGGTAACTACCGTCGCTTTTAATTACCCTGCTGTGCTTGCTTTCGCAGCAATAAACCTGTCAGCCCTTCCTGTCTAATGAAGGTAGATCAAAGTCACAAGTTTCGCCCGAGTCTTCCACACAGGCGTCCGCTCTGTCTGTCGCCGTGACCGGGCACCGAGCGGAGGGGAATATATCTTACTCATGCTTTGTCATGGCATGTTTTGAGGTGTCGGCTCAGCAGGAAAGGAGCGTGGCTCCTGCTCACCCTGCCTGCGAGACTGGCAGGTCATCTGCACATTTGGATTCACGGGTGCAGATGGATGTGGAGCGAGTGAGAGGCGCCCTGCTGTGCTCGCCACTTTTATTGACACCGGGCGTGAGGGGGAAGAGTGACATTTAACGGCGAGAACGAGGGGGGGGCCCACTCAGCTGAGAACGCGGCACCAATACCAAACAGCATGATTCTCCCCGCGCCACCACTAACGGAGGATTAATCGACCTGTCTGCCCTGTCCGTTATAAAGCTGTAAAAGTATATCTGCAGTACATTCTTCATTGTGTTTTTGTTTGTTTGCCTTTGCTAAATCTAAATGCATTACGTTATTCAACACACAGTTTCTGCAACAATGATCTTATAAGCTTGGGTACGAGATGTGTGTAGATGTATGATGGTGTGTGTGAAGGTGTGTAGATGTATGATGGTGTGTGTGAAGGTGTGTAGATGTATGAT
>JBBMFX010049551.1:0-11261 GCA_037832545.1 Rhabdalestes septentrionalis
CTAGGCAAGTAAACATACTGCAGGTGTAAATTTAAAAAACTGATGTTCTAGCAGTAGTTCTACTAGTGATTTGTTTATGAAACAAGCATATCGAGTTACAAAGAGTTTTAAGAATCTGGCCTTGTGTCTTTTTTCCCTTATTATTTAGCAAAACCTGTAGGACACAGAGTCGACTCTCTTATCCAACAGACTGTTACAAGTGCACTGTACCCTAATACATACTTGAAGGGATTTTGTCAGGCTTGTGGAATGTTGTAGGAGGTGGAAGTGGCCTGGTGGCACAACAAAATGTCATAGGTTCGCTAGATCATATGCCAGGAACATACAAGTTCAAACACGCAGCTTGATTACATTCCTGAAGAAGGAATATATTTCCCAATTTTCTACAAATATTTCATCATCAAAAAAGGAATCTTTGCTATAATCAGTACAAAGTTCTCACTTCTTTTGAGTTCTAGTTTGGGGAACCTCTCAAGTGTGTAGCTTCATTGTAGAATTGTATATTTCCTTTAGACCTTTTCCATCATCTTTTATTAGACACATTTTCTTTCATTCTTTTTCAACCTCTTTGAAAAGTAATCAACCTGTTTGCATATCCGACTACTTGTAGAGTCTGTTTCCAATCATTAACAGGATTTCTCACATTATGTCTTTTAAGGGGCATGTGGAGTGATGAAGTCCAGAGAGACGGTGAGTGACTGATTGGCATTCTTGAGCAAGCTGTGACAGCACTGTGACATGGATGTAAATTATAAATTATATCCCACAGTGATTATACTATCATTGGCTTTAGAAACAAAAATAATGTATTCTTCTAAGAGACAATTTAATTGAGGGTTTCCCATCACCTACACAGTTTGAATGTTATTTAAAGTGTCAGATCGAATTTTATGAGAATCCTTGTTTTATTCCAACTTCTGAGGTCCACTTGCTTATCAAATTATAGGTGATTCTGGTTTTAGACTCCACACTGCCTAGGGAGTGCAAATGGGTTTGAATCATGGGCCTGCATAATGCATGTTATCCCTGACAACTTTTCTAGGGTGTTATCAGCAGGTGACCTTTTGGTCTGCAGGAGGAGGGTGTCAAAATTACTCACACATGAAAAAAAAACCCAGCCTGAACAAGCACAGTCATTGACAGAAGACAGAAAATACCCACCCAACATCCGACAAACATATCCAAATTCTCACCTGTAATGCTCAGCCACCAGTTCTGCATTTTATTCCTCTAATGATTTCCAAAGCAGATTGCAGAATTAATTTCCCTTCTTAGTGAACATAGTTCCCATTAATGAGATCAATGGAACCCAAGGCAAAATTGGAAAAAAATGAAAGCATGGCAGCAATTGTGGTTTCACACACTACAAAAAAGTGACTGCAGTCAAAACATGCCCTCACTTAAGGGACTCAATAAAGTCCTTGTTTATCCTAACAAAATAGCTGTTGGTCAAGAATGTGCCCAGAAAACACCCAGAAAACACCCATAACCGCTGCTGATACAGACTGAGCATATGATAGCCAAGACTTGATAGCTTCCTCTCAGGGACCTCATTCATGCAATGTGCAAAAGAATAAAACAGATTCAAGGTGTTTTCACAGATCCCAAACAAGGACTTCACATTCAATGCTAAAAATAGCCGCGCTCCCTTCACGACCTACAGCACTTGTGAGGTTACTAAGCAGCGAAAACATAACTTCGCCATGGTTACAGCCCTTAAGGACGCATGCCATAACGACAGCAGCACATTCCCCAAAACTACCCAAACCCAAAGCGCACAATGGGATGGAGTTCTATCATGCAACTGCGTGAGGCTGGAACAGGTCGTGCCAGTCAGCGTCCCGCTGTTTGGACACTTTGAAGAGCGGTGGAATCTTCCCCGATGCATCCTGGGTTATCGGACGCATTGGCTCAGTGGTTCAGTTTGAGGTGGAACGTGCTACTCGAAACAGCATTCTGGCCGGTGCAGATGGGATCAACTGTTATCTTAGCAGGGAGACGGGTGGTATTTGGACATGGTCTGACAGCCTTTATTCTCCAAGCAGTTGCAATCTTCAAAACATATGTTGATTTTGGCTCTGCATTCTTAATTACGTGAGAATGTGCATATCCCTGGCTACTTCCACATGAAAAAAAACATTGACTGGCCATGTTATCTACATGAATGATAGATCTGAAGCAATCTAAACATTGCACTCCATCCCCTCAAGTATCGAGAAGCATTCTCAGCTCAAACAGAGTCAACTGACAAAGCATCACCTAGTTGGTTTTGGAGTAGATTCAGTTACAAAGGTGATGAAAAAGCCCGACTGAAAGATTTTGCCTTTTCTGGAGTTGAACCACATAATCAGAAAAGCTCCCAAAATCACAGCCATGTCCATGTCTCCAAAGCCCGGCAGCCTCAACATCATTTTCACTGTTGAACAGCATTCAGATCACTTCTCGCTCTCTACTGTTTCAATGGTCTTGAGTTTTATTTGGTGTGTCTGCTTTGACGTCATGAGGATATCCCATCAGATTGTGCCTCAACAAACCTTAGAGCGGATCCTCCATCATTAAAAAATCATCAAAAGGAATTCCCCTTTTTCATTTAGACCCCACACACACACGCACACAAACAATGACATCAAAGAGAAATATTAACAGATGACAAAGTGCTTTGAAAGTACTTTTGCAAATTGCATCTCAGATGTATTTTTCACTAAGGTTGCTCCGACCTAAGTGTGCTACAATAGTGCATACAATATTGGATGTAATATTTGTAAGAATGAGCACACAGTTAATGAACTGAAATGTGACAATCTAAGGAATCTTACACAGAGTAACATTCGTTCAGTTTAAGGTCCCACGAACAATAATCTTTAAAAAAAAAACACTACAATACCATTCATCACTACAAACTAATCTGTATATTAATACTGTTTGCTCCTTCTGTTTGCTTCATTTGTATGATTTCTTTAGGTAAATGTAATGCTTTGAGACATACTTGTCATATCGAAATCTTCACAGATACAGTTGAAACTACAACTTTACATTAAGTTACTTCAAGTAGATAAAAGGGCCTTAAAAGGTTTATTGCCCTAGTCTCATTTTCCTAACGCTACAGTCAAAACTAATGACAGGTTTGGATTTCATTCATCCACGCTTATTTTAACCAGGGTTGCAGAGGATGCATGAGCCTATCCCAGCAGCCTTAGGCCCAGAGGCCAAGAAACACCCTGGACAGGTCACCAGTTCACCACGGACATTTGTTTTTACTAAGTATAATCCAACGGATTACTCTTAGAGCAGGATGACTTTTGACATCGGCAGTTTTACAAATACAATTCAAACACAGATCTTCCTTATCCTTCTCACAGAGACACAGCATGAAAGCATTGACTGGCCCTGTATTGTTCAAAGACATCATCGGAAACACTGTAAGGTTCTTTAAACAAGTAAACTTTCTCAATAGCTGATTATTAGTCTGGACTGCTTCTGCTGATTTGCCATTTTTAAGCATTTTGTATCTACAGCCAGTGGGCAATTGCTTTTACTTCCTAACTCAGAAGCTGTGTATTGTTACAGACAACCTTTCCAATTTAAACTAAGCTTATCATATTTGCCACAATACTTTAAAAAAATGGCTAAAAAATGGCTATTCTCTTCTGCCTTCTTTTAAATATTGGTATTTCCATTCAATTTCATTTATATCTTCTATTTTCTTTTTTTTTCCATTCATTGATTAACCGATAAATATGACAATGTGCCACACAAATAAACTGGAATTGACTTAACTTGACTTTTGTAACTTGTGTATTTCACTGTTAGACCCTATGACAATTACAATCTCCATGTTCTGGATTAGAGCCCACACAACCCTTGATTACTGCCAACTTTTAAGACATTGTTCCGGAATACCCAGGGTCCTGAAAATAGTACCTCAACCTCAAAAGCTAGATGTATACCCATGGATCTGGATGACTGTTCAGTATTGCAGCAAAGAAGGTGGTGGAGCAGCATCCTGAAACCATGGTGCCAGATATTATTAATTACACAGGGGCGCCACAGGAATTCAATCTCAGGAATTCAGATACCTAACGAAAAAATGGCTCCAGGTCAACAGGTCCATGATCTTCTTCTTCTTTGGCCATGTGACCAGCTCTTTCTTAGCCTCCCTCTATTGCTACCAAAATCAACACCAGTTGAAGGAATGGTAAGTTTCACACAATGCTGTATTTTCACAGGCTTATTACCGAAGCACACCCACTTTTCTATGTACAGCAACGTTGTTCCTCTAACTGTTCTTCCAGGAAAGCAGCTCACATCCACAGATTCAAACAAAGGATGCTCATTTTTCTGTGAAGGATGTCAAGCTTCACAGTGAATCAGGCTGAAACAGGTGGCCATGAGTTTGGTGGTCTATCTCCAACTTGAATTAGTCAAAGATCCACTCTTCCATGCAGAACATTTCAAGGTCCTGGTAACGAGTAACTCTAGGATTATGACTAGTGTTCCACACAATTTGGCATAGATACAGCATTCCTTTAGTGACCTCAATGCTCTTCTATCTATAGTTCACCCATTTGAATCCACCTAACCAAGTGGAGACATTGAGATATTACTGGGAAAGATCTACACTAAATGGACAAAAGTATTGGGATGCTGGAATAATACACCAACAGGGATTTAACAATGTTGCATTCTAATACATAGACTTTCCACAAGATTTTCGAGTAATTCTGTGGGAGTTTGTGCCAATTCATTTTGTAAAGCACTGTTCAAAAGGTCTTGGGATGCTCAAGCTTTAAGACCACCCATCACTGGGAGTAAAGGGTCTAGCCCAAACCCTGAAGAACAGGTGTGTCCCAATACTTGATTTCTTTCTTACTGGTGTGTAAATAATTGGTATAATGTTGGAGTTTTTCAGTGCATTGTGTTATGTGTATTATGGATATTGTGTTCTGATGGATGTGCTGAGGTGCATGTGGTACACACAAAAACACACATATGTGTGTGTGTGTGTGTGTATGTGTGTGTGTCACATGCAGCTCAGGACATCCATCATACTACTATAGCCATGTGTGATGTTGAACTAAGTAATACATAATGCATATAAGTTTTACTTGTCAAACTGTTACACATAATATAAAAAGCTTTTAAATTAGGTCTGGCTATTGCATGTGCTGAATCTCAAAAATGAGAAGCACCAGTTTTTTGGGGCTTTGTTTTATTTAGCATAATGCCCGAGAGCATATAATGCTAAATTTATCAATCAGTTCACACTTTAGGAGTGTAGGACAAGGAGAACATTTTTAAGCAGACATTCTTTAATATACACCCACACCACAAGTATGCGAGGACTTTGCATGCAATATCGCCGCACGAGATGGTAGTTTACTGTGCTATTCTGCCTATATTCCCATTAAAATAACATCAGGCCTTTGCCAAAGCAGTCAAAAAGAGTGAAAAAATGATGGGCTTAACAGGAGAACACTGATTCATAATCAATGTCATGGAAATGTCATGAAGACATTTGCACACATAAAGACCATAAAAGGTTGTACAAACAAAGTTAAGTGAGCCAAATCCGCATGTTTTACAGATTTGGGTTCGGTGGTTAAGACATGGTTGAGATCATTTGCATAGTCACGCTCTCTGTCAACAAGTCCATGCATGAGAGATTGTGAACACATATCAATCAAAACGTATTTTTGAATAAGTGCCTCTTTGAATTGGGAGAATGATGTGTCTCATTATGCTTTCATGTTATATTCATCTGTTCACAGGTCTGCACCTTTGTTTGTCTGCCTGTGAGTGGGACTATAATACCGAACATCTGTACTTACAGGAAAGACTCAGCAAAAATTTAATTTACAGAATTTTCCATTCGTACCACATGCAGTTAATCAGTCAAGGTAGCTTTGGAAACTTTGTTTCTTTAATGCTGGAAGCTCCAGACGTTACTTGGCTGATTGACTACATTGAGGTAGGTGACGAATTGTTTCAGTTTGATTCATTCACTGAACTATTCTTTTAAGACATCTGAAACAATTCCTGGTACATTTGTTACATGTGTGAGAGCAACGAGAGCATTATACTGCAAATGCTGGAAAGGTGTGCGCCAACTGAGCAGCCATTAAATCAATCTGTGAACAGCCTAGACTTGCCAAGATTTCTGTGAGGCTTTAGGAAAATAGAAGGGTGGGATGGTTTTGAAACACTTTTTGATCTAGGACTTCTATGAATTGGAGCCATAAGATTCCTGGTACCGCTTAGTAGATAGCTGTTGTCCGGCTATAAAAATTTAAGAGGCAGTGTGTTTTCTGTCAGTAACTACAGAAGTCAGGTTGGAAAACTGTTCTATTTTTTGCTGCCTGTTAGCATGTCACTGACAAGAAGAAGAAACGATACTCTTTACTAAGTTCCGGGAATTTCCAAATTTACAGGAATTTATGGGAATTAACAGGAATGAACGGGAATACTCCCAAAAAGTTTTTCAACATAAAATACAGTTGGTAAAATATACTGTAGCATAATCAAATTGAATGCAAATACAGTTGAGTATCAATGCTATTCCTCAGTGCCAGGCACATTTTCATTAAAGAGGCTAGCTTATCATGTCGAGACCTCCTGAGTGAGCTACAGTGGCAAAACACAAATGGTCTGAAATAGCTAAAGATTCAAAGTATTTATTGTATATTTAGTCGCGTCAGCTGTTGTACACAATAACCTGTTTGTGTGTGGTTTGGCTGTAATGTAGTCGTTGTTACTTCAGATTCCCATGGAAGATGTGAGGGAGACTCCCTGCTATCTTCTGTGTGGGATTCCTTACTGATGGTAACTAATGAGAGCATGTGCTACTTGGCATTATTTTCAAGTTCAGGTCATTCAAAGCGGACAAACAAGCTATTTATGGAAATGGATTCGGCAGAAATAAGCACCCTGTAAACTTTCTCTACAGCGCAGTTATCGCAGAGGAACTCCAGAGGTTCCGCTTTCCTTTCTCAATTTCCCGACGCTTTGTTTATTCGTTAGTTTCATTATGGCAGAGCATGGTTCTTTTCACCATCTGGCAGTAAGCACCAGAGGATTTAGATGTTTAGCTAAACTTAGAATTGGCCAGTTCATTCACCACATAAGTGCTTATTTATCTCCACCCCAGACCACCAATCGAATCCCACTTGGCATTTTAAAGTTATCAGGCCTCTGTTTCATTGCACATTCCAGGCCCAGCCCTCCTCTGCAGCCCATCTGCCAGTGGAAACGTTAAGCCGAGGCAAAATGTTTGAACTCCTGTTTTTAAAGAAGATGTTTTGCTGTCCTCAAAGTCTTAGATAAGTGAGTTTCAGCTCAGCCTCACCAAACGGCACCGGAGCTGGCTGGCATTAAGGGATTTGCGGCATTAGCCAATTACACGAGGTGGCACATATGGCTCCGGTGCTCGAGACGAAGCAGCAGCTGAATTCATAAAGTCATCTCGCATTCTGCCACGGCTACTGGTTGCCATAGAGAAGCTACAACATCTTGCAACATCGCCGCATATGTTATGGTGAAAAAAGGATGAGAATCGACATCAATCTTCATACGCAAACATATCTGCGCAGTGAAAAATATTTACAGAGCAATACATTACCAGAGCCACTTTAGGGACTTAGAGATGATATGACGTTTGGTTCTGGCCTCCTTGTGATCAACAACAGAGCTCAGAGAACGAGTCAAAGAGAAAGAATAGAGGGGATGGTTGGGGCAGTAGAAAGCAAACACAGAAATGCTTGGCTCTACAACATGCTTAAGGTTCTTTACCATACAAGAAGGACAACAATGTTTAAATAACACTGGAAGAAACACTTTCCACTGTAGTATTATAGCAGTAGTTTATTAGTCCCACAAGTGGGAATTTTGCCTTGTTGTGTGAGAAAGTGGACAGAACAAATTAAAAAATTAATATAAAAAATATGAACATAAATATTTGTACGTGTATGTAAATATGTGTATATATAACCTGTATATTAATGTGTATGTACATACTGGAAATGTATTTCTATATGTATGTGGATATATATACAGGTACACATGAAAGTGTCCTCAGCAAAACAGTATTAACGTAACATGACACACTGCACATTGCTCACAGTAAAATTTTACCTCTAAGAATTTTGCACCACAAAAAACATTGCACATGTTGTAACAGAATATTGCACATGAGAGTAAAATATTGCACTGGAGAGAAACCTCTACTTATTAGTTCTAGCACTGTAGCACTGAACGTTATCACAGGCCTATTAAGTTCCATTGGCAGGCCATTTTGTATTTAGTTGAATTTAGGAAACAAATCTGTTTAACATGATGACCTGACTTTCTACCTGCTGCACCTATATATTTTCTAATGAATTCAAATCTGACTGATTCTATCAATCAAAGCTCTTCTTTAACAGATTTTAATATTGGTGTCACAAAGGAGTGAATGGAGTGAATGACGATGTGAAGTTTTATCCTTTTTAGCATTTCACCCAGAGGCCTTAACGGCTGTGGGCAAATGCAGCAAAACACAAAAGCAATTGCTTTTGTAGCCCCCTGTTGGATAATTTCTTTCTTTGACATGATATTACCCAGAAAGTCAAAAAGACAGTATGGCAAAGTTTTAAAATGGTGTCCAATTTCCTAGAAAGACGTGTTTTACAGAAATTCAGGAACAAAAGAAAAAAAGGAATAGATGATAAAGTCTCACCAGGTCAAAACCTTTGCATAAACAGCAACTAAAAAAAGATTAAATAAAGGAAAAGACAAAGAGAAACTCTCCATAAGAGAGAATCAGAAATACTTAAAAATATATTTTCACTTGAGCCTGTCACTGTCAATGGTATCAGTAATCAAGAGTTCTGGAGAATATTTTACATTTTAAACAAGTAACCATACAAAATGTATAACATTTAACACTACATTATACTAAATATAATAACACAATGTTTCATTTGTGAGATCCTGATGGACCTCACTCAGAAAATTATTTAAATTGCTAAGTAATCATTAAGCTGATCATGTAAATCTTAATAATTTCTATTACTGAAGAATTATATGTGAATTATTATTATTATTATTATTATTATTATTATTATTATTATTATTATTATTATTATTATTATTATTATTAAATGTTATTATTATTATATAGTATTCAAAATTCTGTTTCATAATTCCAAAAGAATAATTCCAAAACCACAGGCCAGGCCACCATGTGTGGTGGGACAGTCTAGAGCTTTGCACAAGCAAATCACAACCTTCTCAGGAAACAATAAGCTTCCAAGCACCATGATGTCCATGAAGACAAGAAACACCAGACGTACATACCACTGGCCTCGCAGAAACCCAATACATACATTCCTAGGCGCAAGAAATAGATTCTTACTATAAAGTATGAACATATGATTACTGGCGATACAGTATAGCAAGCTCAGAAACTGAAGCTATACTTCCTTTATCCTCCACTTGCAGAGGTGTCTACAGGTGCCTCAGAAGACGGTAGTCTATAGAAACCAGTGAGTGCATATTACCACAACCGTAAAGAATAACTCTGACTCAGCAATTCTTCCTGGTGCAAAGAGGCTCCAAGGTAACGTTCCAGCATAAACAAGCCTCAAAAGGTCTCGAAAAACTGGAATCTACAGGTATGTCCATTTAAGGCCCGGCAGATTAGCTTACCAAACACCGAACACATGGTGCCGACTGACACGCTGATGAATATGCATATCTGATAAGATAAAGTTATGAAAAATTGCTGTCAAAGTTGTCAATGGTATCAGCTACGGCAAGGAGGTCAGGTTGGATTAGAGCTGTGGACAGAGAACTGGCATGAGCCAAGATTAATGAGTTAATGGCTAAAAGACGATCAGTGGATTTTAGGATCAGCCTCTAACTGAAGGCTCTGCACAGTCAGTGCAGGGTAAAAACAGCTGCAGAGCTAGCATGAAAGCAAACATTCAGCATGTTATGGTGGACGAACGGGTCTCATCATGAGGAAACGGAGGAACTGAGCGGCGTAGATGGCAGGCAGAGTTGAGAGGAGGTGGGAGAACATAAAGGCCACACGCTTAAGGCACTTTTACAGGAACCGTGCTGTACCTAAACTGTACTGCAAATGCATAGACCTTGCAGCACGCTTGGATTTTCCAGTGCCTCATAACATGCTCTCTCTCTAGTTTATGGCAGATTCCATAACATTCTCAAAGCCCGTCCATGGAGCTGAACCAAATGAAAATGTTCTTTCAAAGCTGCTTTTATTATTGTGGTCTTTTATTACACATGGCTTAGTATAGGTTATTCTTTTTTCTCTTTATCCGTGTGACCAAAACACAGTCCAGCTAACTTGTTAGTAGTGTTGTTTTTGGCGGCCTGTTTTAATTTGAGTTATAATCTAGTCTTTGCATCAAGTTTATATTACTCTTAATCACGTCCAGACTCTTTTTAGTCTAGTCAAGCTTTAGTCATTTTAGTCTTATTTTAGTCAGAATGATCCACGACTATTGTTATCTAGTTTTATTCGATGAAAACTGATGACATTTTAGTCTAGTTTTAGTGAAAGAAAGCTATATTTTAGTCTTTTTTATTAATGTAAGTCAAAATAGTATAAGTACTTCGTGGAATAGACAAATTCTAAAATTTCAGTCAAGCTTATTTCACAATTCAATTAAGGTTATCTGATTCCAGACATGGAAGACACTCTGATTTGTATTTACGACATTTGTTTTGCCAAATATGAACTTAGATGTACACACACAAGATTTTTCGTAAAATAAATGAATGACATCCCATCACTAAAAAGTACAAATACAATATGCACAATGTGAAAATGTGCTCGTTTATGTCTGTTGCCATAAAACCCACATTTGTAAAACTAGTAAAAGTCTTCACCTTCAGTGTGTGGGCCTGAACTCACCTGAATATTTTATTTTTTTATCCTGAACAAATATGGTCTACACAACCAAATCAGAACAAGGATCAGCCTTTCTGCAACGTGCTTTCGATCACTGGCGCAACCCATCATTGCTATATTGTGCGAGCGCAACGTTCATTTTTCCGCCAGAAATCTACGCTGTCATTAAAGCAGATGACAATGCGCTGGGTGGGGCGGGACACTGGAAAGAAGGGGTGTGGTGAGGCACATAGCGCGAATTAGCTATTTTATGAGAAGTGAAAGTCATTGCGCCACTGACCAGAAAAAACCTGGTTTGTAGTCATTCGCGCATTGTTCAAAGGCTATAATATGGACGCCTGGGACGTGG
>JBBMFX010049560.1:0-11260 GCA_037832545.1 Rhabdalestes septentrionalis
CGCACACAGATCCACGAGCGGGAGGTCACCATGCACACACACACACACACACACACACACACACACACACACACACACACACAAACACACAAATACACACACACACACACACACACACACAAACACACACACAATTATGGGGTGGGTTTGCGGTTTCTAACTACAACCTTATTAAAACTATTGTCCTCCATTACAAACACACAAACACACACACACACCCATAAACAAAAACACATATACATACACTTTCAAACACACACACATACACTAACAAACACACACACACAAACACTCACACAAACATATGCACACAATTATGGGTTGGGTTTGCTGTTCCTAACTACAACCTCATTAAAACCACTGTCTTCCATCACTTATAGTTGTACACACACACACACACACACACACAAACAAACACACATATACATACACTTACAAACACACACACACACACACACACTTACAAACATACACACAAACACACTTGCAAGCATTCACACACAATTATGGGGTGAGTTTGCTGTTTCTAACTACAACCTTATTAAAACCACTGTCTTCCATTCCAAACACACACACACACACACACACACACACACACACACATACAAACATACACACACAATTATGGGGTGAGTTTGCTGTTTCTAACTACAACCTTATTAAAACCACTGTCTTCCATCACGTATAGTTGTGCAAAGTCCAGAAAATCTCTGCTGAAATAATATTTGTCATCTGGACACCCAGCATTACCTGGACAGAACACACACATGTTCTGAATTTTCTCTGTAAGAGATTATATGGATAAATGTGTTTAGGGCCCCCTACTTCTACTGAAGATCATTTTGGACGACGCCATGCCTCAGTTAGTGAAAGAATCTTCTCTGTTCCTATATGACGAGCACAAAGCAGCTCCATAAAGACGAGTTCAGTGTGGAATATCTTGACTGTCCCACACAGAGTCCTGACCTCAACCCCATCCAGTACTTTTGGGATGAACTGGAATGGAGATTGTGGTCCAAAATCTTCTAGTTCAACATCAGTGCCGGACCTCATAAACGTTCTATAGAATGACTGGACACAAATTCCCACAGAAACTCCAGAACCTTGTGGAAAGCCTTCCAACTCCAAATTAAAGCCTATGTATTCGAACCCAATGTCATGAAAGTCCCTGTTGGTGTAATGGTCAGGTGTCCCAGTACTTATGTCCGTGTAGTGAATATTCATAGTCTAACATTCATCAAACTTTGATTAAAACAGTTATAATAATGGCCAAACAATTATTGCACCGTGTTTAAAACACGTCATGTAATTGAACCATGATCACTTTAGGTATAAATAAATATAATAAATGTTCGTATTCTTCTCAGTTTGGAAAAAGCCGAACTGCGTTTTAGCTCCATGTGAATCTCCTCAGGACTGGAGCTCTTGCCAAGGTCAGCCCGTGCTCCATTAGACATGATGGTTAAAAAACAATGAACCCATCATTTAACACAAATAAAACATGAACGATCCCCATAGAAACCAGCTGGTGCCTCCATTTGTAGTCAGACTCACCATGAAAATAGAGGAGAGAGTGATTGATTGAGAGAGAGAGAGAGAGAGAGAGAGAGAGAGAGAGAGAAAGAAACTAGAGAGCTAGAGAATGAATGAGAACAAAATAAGTGTAAATATTAGTGAGAAAAGGAAATGAGTTAATGTAGATAGTTATAATTAGAAATATTTAGATAATTATAGACAGTTATTATTTGATATTTCAGATCATTATAGGCAGCCACTACATATTATAATTTTAGGACTATAAATGGATTTGCATGAAATGTATCCCTGCTGCTATACCTAAGCCAATAAAGTGCAGTCCTGAGGAAGGAGATCTTGCAGTGGTCAAACACCAGCAGGGGAAAGTAAGAGGTCCTTTATTGTCTCGTTTGAACCCACCACAGCACAGTACACAGTGTAAACCGTGTGAAATTCTTTCTTTGCATTTAACCCAATTACAATGGGAAGTAGCCACCAATGGGGGCACCTGGGGTACAGTGTGTGTAGTGTGTTACATAAGGGTACCTCAGTGGTGCCACTAGCACTCCTAGGATTCAAACCCACAACCTTCTAACTGCATGGGTGACTCTCTCATTGGCCCCAGTGCTGTGTGTGGTGGTTTTAGCGGGTGATCTCTCATAACGGCTAGGTTGAAACCTCCTAGAGTCGGTTTTTGATGGGTGTGGTCTCTTCCTGTCCTTCCTAATAGAACTAAAATGACTGAAAACGTTAAAGATTACCTGCGAGAGTGCGCTCAGTGAAGGGTCAAAAATGATATTTCTTCTTTCAAATATTGTTTTTCTTTTAGTTCTTGAGAAACTAGAGGAAAGCACTGCTTAAAAATGACATTTTCAACTGTGATTGTAATTGAAAGTAGTGACTCTCAGCTGATTGGCTGGAGGGCTGGACAGCTCATTGGCTGTTGGCATCACAATCCAGAATCAGAAGCTCCTGAAACTGGAGCTGAGAAGCATTTCAAAATAGGACAAAATTGCTGAATTATTTTATACTCTTCTGTCTTGTGGAAATTAACAAATTTGTTTGTAATGGAATGATTACCCCTCTAAACCTCAGTTTGAGCCCATTCATTTCGGACTCACTTTTGAAAACCTACTAGTGGTAGATTGGCCTGGAAGACATTAAAAAATACCAATTCTTTATGCTGCAAGTTCTCAGCTGATATCAGTTCCCACCACAATGCAGAATGTGGTTCAATGCTCTGCCTTGGAAAGTATCCAATTTAAAGCCCTTGGGCAAGACTCCCAATGCTACATTCACTTACACCTGAATAAAAGTGTGAAGAGTAAATGCCACAAATCTAAATTCTGCACAGAGCGTAAGACAATATAAAGCAAGAAAGTGAGATACAATGCAGCTCGACTAGCAGTTTCCTCTGCATTTCTCACAGACTTTAAACAGACTGCCTCTTTTTGTTTAAATTAGTGCACTGACAGTAGGAGTGGGATACGGAGGTGCTCAGAGAAACTGATGGGACTGGACTGCAGTCCATGGTGCAGTGCGTCTGGTTTGCAATAGTCTTTAAAATGACCATGCTGAATTAGAACACGCACTGCTGAATCAACACTGAACCAGACAGACACTCTATAAGCTGGAACTGATTCTTAAATGGCCATCCTAAGATCCAGAGGACTAAAAAAGCTCTTATATTTTTGCATTAGTGGACTTCAGTACCTTATAGATCCAAATCCAATACCACAGGTGCAAATACAAGACATAACTTGAGCCTAATCTTGAATGGTAAATGGTGATTCGCCACTGAAAAGTTCAGGATTTGGCCTAATCTCGATTTTATAGACTCACAGGCTGACTCTTGTTATAGCTAATAGCTGTATCACTGGGTGGGCTAATTTCTGCACACTGATCCAAGACTACAGAGATTAAGGCCTGCAGGGCTAATTGAAGGTGAGTGAAGAGCTACAGGTGATTCACCAATGAAAACCAAATGATTAATTACAGGTTGGAATTGACTCTTAAATGACCAGATTGACACCCGAGGGCTGAAACGATTCCTGCACTGTTACTTCTTAATGTCTCAAGGTTACATTTCAGTACTGTAGACTGGAGGTTCAAAAACAAGGCAGTACTTAAGACTGTAAATGTGGGATTACATTTTAAATGTTCGGGATTAAACCTAATCCAGGCCCGATTAGGCCTAATCTCGGGTTTGACACTTTTAAAAAGGCTGGAATTGACTCTTACTATATCTAATAACTTTAACATTGGGTGGGCTAATTTCTGCACACTGATTCAAGACTATAATGATTAATCTGGCCCCAATCTTTGGTTAAATCAACTATGCACATGCTAATGACCGTCACATTGGATGGGCACATTAAACCGAGGCTGTAGGGGTTAATTCAAGGTCAAGAGGGCTAACTGAAGGTCCATTAAAAGCTACAGGGGATTCACTATTGAAAAATTCAGGATTAAGACTAATCTCAGTATGATTTTACGCGCAATGCCTCCCCAGGGACAAGCCCTACCCCCCACTAAATATGCTCAGTCCATAAAAAAAAAAACTGTCCCCACACATGACATTCTGGTCGCACCTCTGGGTGCAAATACAATAAATGACTTGAATTAGAGCAAAACATTTCAGCATTAAACCTTACCGGGTCCCATCTGGGGTTAATTCAAGGCCCAGAGGGTTAACTGGAGGTCAGTGAAGAGCTACATGTGATTCCCCATTAAAAAGTTCAGGATTAAGCCTGACCTGGGTCCGATCGCGGGTTTAGTCAACAGTGCAGGTGATAATGAGTGTCACATTGGCGCATTAATTCGAGGCTACAGGTTAATTCCGCACTAACTGAAGGTCAGTGAAAAGCTACAGGTGTCTGATCTAACAGAGTGGGGTGGAGGGTTAATTCAGGCTTGCAGGAGTTAACCGAGCCCTGTGGGCTTTGGCTGCGCGCGCGTGTGTCTCTGTGTGTGTATGAGCTCTGCGTGTGTGTGTGTGTGTGTGCTGGTGTGAATCAGTGACGGACCCGCATTGCATCACAGTCCTCGAGTTCCGTTCAGTCAGCCCCGGTGCTGTAGAGTGGAAGGGAGTGAGGAGCATGCAGCAGCTCCAGCATCATCCCGCGCATCCTCCCCCCGGTCTCTCGCGCTAGAGCTCGGGCAGAACCGGCACGAGCAACAGGGCAGCCAGGAGAGGCGGCAAAAGAAAGGAAAACCAGACAAAAACACGTGCCGGCACCGGACCCAGCCCAGTCGCACGTTTCGAGACAACCCAAAGCGAGCCGGTGATGAAGTTTTAGATGGTTCTGGTTCGGTTCGGCCAGAATTTCCCCTCATCTCCCCATCCTTCAATGGAGCAGCGCAGGTGACGATCGCCTCGGTTCAAAAGGAGCATCCAAAGCCTCAGAGCTGGAGAGGGCAATGTAAGTAAAAATGTAAGCCCAACTGCAACCTGTTAGTCTTCTCTGAACAAAATGCTGCTGTTCGTGGGGGTTTAGGTGGAAGAGGAGGAGAAGGGGGGTGTTCTGTGAAAGTCATCAGACTGAGATCATCTCAGCAGGTCGTGTATGGCTCCTCCTGGCTCCTCGTATCGATTGTGAAGGACATTTTCATGGCAATTGGTGATGAGTGGAGCTCAAGGGCACGCAGCTATTGGCACCCACGTTAGGGCACCAGATTGCGCTGGCTTAGTTCTCAGGCTGCACCAATAAAGCTAGGCTAGAACCTGGCACAGGTTGGGGAATCTGACTTTATCAAGAAATATAAAGAAACTTTGTGTGAATGCACACCCAGACTACCATCTGGCAAGTTCACCCCGCAGTGTCTTCATTCTGAGTAGAAGAAGAACAAGAAAAAACTTTATGGATTTGCAGATGATGCAGATTTGATTTTTAATTGGAGAGATCCAGCCCTGATCAATAGGCGACGGCTGAGCTTTTGCACCAAAACACTTCGGCTGTTCTGTTTCAAACAGGCTGCAGAATTTGTGTGGCTCTGCAAACGAGGCTTGAAATGAAAGCCAGTTTAAGTGGATGCACATCAAGTCCCTGAATGAAAGCATCATCAGGGTGCTGGTATTTTTCATACCGAGATCTAGATTGGTGAGTGTGGGTTTGCACCAATATTTATGTGCCAGAGCTTTTAATACACACAATTGTTGGACTGTATTGAAGCTTAGAATAAAGGCAGGACCAAAAAAATTGGCTGCTAGTGGTTGTTTTCTGGGGGGTGCATTATAAATGACCTATAATAAAGAGGTAACCTGGGGGTCGAGGGTTGTGAGTTTTGCACCGACACTGTTGGGCTAGAACATTTAAGCTCAAATCTTTTGGATGAAAATTACCCAGCAAACATGAGACGTCTTCCAGACTTTCAGATTATGTCTATATTTTAAAAGTATGTAAGTATGTGTTCTATTCAGATTCAGTGTTTGGATGTCAATATTGAATTCAGTATACGAGTGTCTGGTTTGTAGACTTTCTGGACGTCTGTTTTGCCTGTTGATACGGTGGCCTGTTGTAGCAGAAAACTTTTATTGACACCTGAGGAAACTTCTTTTATTATGACTGCACAGACACAGTAGACCCAAAAAGACAACAACAAAATAAAATATAAATAGAATTCAAATGAAAAACTAGAAAATACTCCATTTGAAACACCGTATACACAAATACTGGGTATAAACACCATTGATCAATAACTCACAGTTAAGTGAATGAGTAATAACACAAATAGTGGTTATTGTTGTAATGGAGATTAGTAGTAATTCTGACATAAGTAAAGATATTTCACATGGTAAGACTATTGCACATAATATGATATTGCACACAATGCAACGATTTAGCACCCAATAACAAAATAACACAATATTGCACTTGGTAAGACTAATGCACAAAATGATCATATTTTACCACCGAATAGGAAAACTGCATGATACTGCACATGGTAGATTATTGCCCATAATAATGATGCACAGACTGATAATGATTTCAACCCAATGATCAGTGTGTGACATTTGGGCAACTTGTATTTGATGTATATGATATTGTCCAAACTGGACATTCACAAGACATTACAAAAAACCTTCACCCGGGAGCTCGACATGTGGAAAAGACGCGAAAGAGACATCGTTCAGACATAACTCTTTCAGACATAACTTTGCTCAGTGAGTGAAGCTTAAAATGTAAAGGATGCCCTAGAAAAGCTGCTGATGCACATCTGCTGCATCTGTTGGCTGGTGAATGCATCGTGAGAGACCCTTTGAAACAGAGGGACCTCTCCCAATCGATAGGTAAAGGCTCCGTTTCTGTATAACTGAGGTTTTGCACCACTACAGTGAGACTAGAATTAAAAATAGGCTGCTATTCTTTGCAAAAAAAAAAAGAAAACAAAGCCTGGCTATCTTGTGTGACTGCGAGTCTGTTGTCAGTTGTAAATTGAGGCTTTTGGCTGGCGAATGCACCATCAGTGTCTTTATTTTAGAATCTGCTTTGGGATTTAATGTGATGTCGGTACTGTGTGTGAATGACACCAATGCAAATAAGCTCAAATGTTCAAAAAATGAGCTTGAAAGGCACAAATCCGGCATTTTTCTGATTTTATATTTTTACCTGTCCATGACTGTTGTATACCATGAACCATCATAAATTCTTCCTAGGAGGCCGTTCCTCCGCCTTTCTTTATTCCTCATCATTATATTTTGGTACATTTAAGACTGATCTCTGTAAATGAGCTCTGTTCTGATTGGCTGCCTTGTATTGCGCTTCATGCAGAAACACACCTTCTGCACGAATGGGAGGGGCTAAACTGCTGTAGCCTAAATAGACGAATACATGCGATGAGTATTCATGTAAGTGAGTTGGTTTTGTCGTCACAGAATGAAATATGTGTTGTTTTAGAACTCAGTCCTCATACATGGACATTATGGACTGTCTGTAGCCTTTCAAACTGTGCTTAAATTCTACAGGAAATGAAGTGGAATCAGTATAGTTTTCCATTAGGGGTGTGCAAAGCGGCTGCTCTTTGTATCTGTATTTGTATTTGTTGCAAGGGGGAAAGTATTCCTATTTGTATTTAAGTAAAATTCATATTGCATTTCCAAATACTGAATGAATAAAAAAACACATTATCTGTGCCTTTCCGAATACCGTATTCATAAAAAACACGTTATCTGTGCCTTTCCGAATACCGTATTCATATAAAACATGTTATTTGTGCCTTTCCGAATATTATTTGGGTTTGGCTCCACCCTCATTTTCCATTAAATGAACCCTTCAAAATGTATTTTCTCCAAGAACCTCTGATCCTGTGATCCTGTGGCTATTGGCTGGTGAATGCATTCTCATTGTCCTTTTATTTTCAACACAGGGCTCTAACCAGACAATGGTTCTGTATGTGAATGATTACTGTTAGGAATCAATATGTGGACCAGCATGCTGTTCATTTTCACCTGCGGATCGTTTCGGGGAGGGGACCGCAAATAAGTTATCAACAAATTAGGGCATCAGGCTCGAAGACTTTCGCAATCCCATCTGCCCCATTTATGTGAAAAGGTGCTGACTTTGACCTCCTTAGTTGGAACAAGGTCCGACTGTGCCTCGGGGCCAGCTGTGGTGGGCTGGAGCCGCGAGGTTTTACTGGGGCCGTATTTCAGCCCTGTGTAATCATGCATTTGATCACTGTTTGGACCCGTGCACACTGGTTTGTTGTCCTCCTGCACAGCGCTGCCATATATCCGAGCGCAATAGAGCGCTGAGGCTTTACTCCCGGCTGCCAGGAGGGAGAGCCGTAAATAGGCAGTCAATGGAGGAGAAACGTGTGTGGACTCCATCAGAGGGACCCGTTCTTGTTAAAAGAACGTAAGAGAAAAGTTTTGTGGAAGGTGCGTTGAATTGGGTCAGTGTGTTAGCGCTCAGAGCTTCAGAGCACCTAATTCTGATGCTACAGGGCCGTTCGGAAAGCGCTAAAGGTAGCGCTGCCCACATCTGGCTCAAGGACGCGGCGTCAGTGTCCAAGAATTAATGATAAGACAGCTTGTTACACATTGTAAACAAAGTATATTCATGAATCATTTATACAGTGCTGTATATATGTGCTTGGATGAATCAAGGAAGGCTTGCAATCCAAAACATATAAATTGTTTTAATCAAAAACAATGCAGTCTAATCTGAAAAGCCCTTTATCCCACATTTCTCATGTTTTATTTGTTTTACCTGAAATCCATTGACATGTGGGTTGTCTGTATCAAAACATTCATAATTTCATTTTAACACCACCTCTGTTTATCTCTTAGAATGAAACAATTTTTATTACTTTATTACTAAACAATTTTATTTTTTATTACAATTTATTGCCTATAAGACTGATACGTTTAAACGAGCTCTAATTTGATTGGCTTTCCTGTATTGTGCCGGAATAGAGACCAGTCCAAGAAGAAACACCCCTTATAACTGCAGTATGAGTGGGCGGGGCTAAACCACTGGATGTGAATAGGTGAATGTTTTGTAAATGTGTTGGTTTTTGTGACATCACAAAAAGAAAGGATGCAAAACAGGTTGTTTTTGGTGGTTTGATTCATGTAGATTGATACATGTAGAATTTAGTCTACAACAGATATTTTTTGTGAATAACTTTGTTAGCTTTATGCTAACATACTACAAGAATCCCTTTGAGATGCTAGGAGAAATTAGCATTGTCGCAGAGATACGTTTTTCCTCTTTTTGGAATTCATGGCCTGAACTAAAGGCTTAGTCTTCAGAGTCATGATTTTTCACTTATATATTTGTAGAATATTGCCACTTTGTGTGTGTGTGTTTGTATGTATGTGTGTGATAGAGACCATGGCATTGGGGATTCGATGGTTTTCCCACCCCCGCTAATAGACCCCACTGAATGAAAATATTTCTTAGTGCCATCTTGTGGTCTAAGGAAATAATGCATTTGTTATCTTATTTAATGTTGCAGTACATATTAAAAGGATTAACACATTCAATAATAATCATCTTTTTTTACCCAGAAAATTGCAACTCTATGGTGGATCTGTTTTACTCCCAGCAAAAAAAATCAGCATGTTGTTTTGCCTTTATTGCACATTCTCAGTTTATGATGCAGATTAAATCCTGTCTTTTATTTTTGGAGGTAATGAGTGGGAAATGCCAGATTATGGTGTCTGAAAGAGTTTTGAGACAGCAGAAGGCTGCAGGCTTCCGCGACCCATTTTGCTGCTTTCAGAATCGTCCCCATGTGCCTTCATTAACACACAGCCCTCAGATATGTGTGCCCGAAATGTTTGCAGAGTTGGAGGCCAGAGTTGGGGTGGGCAGTGTGGTGATGTTTTATCCCGACTGTGATGATTCCCATCACAGTGGGCTTTACTAAGCATATGGTGGGATTGATGCAGATCAGGGATCACCAACATTGTGCCTGCGGGCACCAGGGTGCCCCCAAAGACCACATGAGTTGCCCTGTTCTAAAAATAGCACAACTCACTAGTGAACAGTGTCTAACATATCCTTTTATCCTGTTGCTATTCCTCTTTAATCACATTTCACACATGGGTGGGCCGGGGTTTGGGTGGGGACTGCGTGCTGCATGCAAATTCTCATCCTTTTAAGGGGTGGGGGTGTTTGGAAAGCCCTGTTGAATCTTGAATCTTTCGTGAAAGAATCCACTCCACTTAATCGATTGAAGGACACAAACCACCGGAAATCCGCTCTGGGTTTGGGGGTGGGGGGGTTCCCAAACTAATATGAGGTGGACACATACCCCTCAGATTGAAACGCTCATGTGTTCTTGTGTATTAAACTGGTAGGCCTTCATCTGGCTCAGTACTCATGAAGTAGCTCTCAGTTTATAAAAGGTTGGTGACACCTGATATAGATCATAAAAAAAAGCACATTTAAAGGACATCCACAGTTCTTCGGACACTGCAGCCTATTCTACCATTTTTAAGAGCAGCGCTGCATTTTGCGCAAATGTATAATTAACAACAAGTGGTTTGGCTAATTTTAGCCAGGGGCTAACCGCCCCTCCAGTCAACATTATAGACAGTCTGTAAAGTGACTGATTGATTGACTGTCCATTATGACATTATCTTACTTTGAATTAAGGTAAGTGGTCCCTTGTGAGTGTGTGAACACACCAAAGCACACAGTGTGAACTATATTTAGCCCATTCACCAAGTGAAGCAGCGGGCAGTCAGGAACACAGCCCCCGAGTAGCAGTGTGTGGGGATGGTACCTTACTCAAGAGTACCTTAGTGGTGCCACCAGTATTCTTGGGATTTAAACCCACAACCCTCTGATTGCAGGGATAACTCCCTAACCACCAGGCCACCAGCTGTCCCTTTGTTCATTTACTGTAATTCATTTAATGTTTTGCAAATGTTTAATTAAATAAAGAAACATTCTGAAATAACAGAATAGCTACAACTGTAGCTTCTTCTGTGTTGTCATATTGGCCACCCTAAGGCCAGAGCAGCGCGTGCTGGTCTGAGTGCGTGTCTGCATGTGTATGCACTGCAGCGTTTCAGGCAAACTGTTGGAATTTGGGGTGAAACATTCGTTTTCCATCAGTGTCTGCTCCTGCTGCGGCCTGAGCTACCCTTAGGCTCCCAAAAAAGCCTATCAAGGGCTCAATCTCTGCTGGGAAATCTGTTTGACAGGCTATTGGTCTCTCTCTTTCTCTCTCTCTCTCTCTATCTCTCTCTCTCTCTCTCTCTCTCTCTCTCTCTCTCTCTCTCTCTCTC
>JBBMFX010049601.1:0-11259 GCA_037832545.1 Rhabdalestes septentrionalis
GGGGGTGGGTGGGTGGGAGAGAGAGAGAGAGAGAGAGAGAGAGAGAGAGAGAGAGAGAGAGAGAGAGAGAGAGAGAGAGTGATATTCAGGAGTCGGAGTGCTGCACCCAGCAACAGAATTCTCGGCTGAGCAAAAAGACTTATCTTCATCATTATATTTGTTGAATAGATTTTGAATAGACGTGGCCTAACTGGGTTCCAGAGGAAGTTTATAACTCTTTCGGAAGGCGGAGTTCGCTCGGGAGATTATTATTACGGTGCATTATTCACGTCTGCAGTCGAGGATCTAATGTTCACTCTGTTTACGTAGCTGTTAGCTCGGTAATTTATGGGGGTTTTACACTGACTGGTACCAGCTAGTACCTGGTGGCATGGGGATAATAAAAAGGAATCAATTTTCCAAATCACGCCCCCACTGATTTGCCCTATCTGCACTCCTGTTTGAAGCGGTTTAGTTATTGGAGTTGGGTTAAGTGTCTTATGATTTTTTTATTTATTTTTTGTATTTGCTTATATATATTCATATGTACTTTAAACTTTTAATAAATTGTTCAATTTCAAGCATAGTTTTTTTTCCGTGAAAAAATGTTTTCTTGAGTCATACACCATCAATTGTGGCACCGGTACTGTTTAAAAAGTATAGAAAAAAACCCAAACGATACCCAACCCTAACATGAAGTGCTGTGTTCGTCTTCTTCTGGGTCCAACTCATGGTCGAACACGTAGGACTGGATACATCCTGTTTTCTGCCTTTTCCACATGTGTTAAGTGTCCCAATGTTTTTGTCCACCTAGTGTATCTCTCACGCTATCTCCATCCCTTCCTTCCATCAGCCTGGTCACCATGCAGGCTAGGACCATGGTCACCGAAGGGATGGAAGGAAAGAAAACAACAAACACTGGTGTTAAGGATGTAATGTAAAATCTAGAAGTTAAACGTGCAGGTCAGGCATGGGATGGGTGGGGCGTGGCCAGCAACAGCTTATTTTCATAAAAAGGACTCATTTTGAAACTGTGAAGAATATAGATGGTGATATCTCTTTATGTGAAAATGATTTTGTGCATAGAACTTTACGAACGTGTTTTGTAAAGCCCATACACCTATTATGACTTGTTTTTTTTATAAAAGTGAGTTTTGCATAATGGGTCCCCTTTAAGCGAACAATTTGACAGACATAAAACCACTACTTACTGTACTGGTGATAATTGTATTTTTTGCAATGTTAGTGTTATAATACTAACTTAACACTACTGGCCAGTAATAAACAGCTTTTAAGTCTAATTTTCTCAGGCATCTAAGATTTCTGCCCAGTACTATATATTACTAAATGGGGGAAAAAAACAGTTCAGTGAAGGACTTGGGCTACACTTAGCTTGTAAACATAATCAGTGTTCCAATATGAGACAGAGTCATCGCCACAGTATTTCTTAGGTCTTCAGGCAAAAATGTAGAGTAACACCTACCATTGAGGTTACCACCAGTGCTGGGAAGAAGCCCATGGTTAAGTAGAAGGCCAGTTCTGCAAGTTTATACCTGCAACAAAACAGCACAATATCAGTGAACCAGAAACACTGGAGAGGACAGAAGTCACAATGAAGCCTGAACTTCTGAATGAATCAGTAGCTTGTTTAATGCATATTTTAAAAGGGCACTCTCTTACATTCTTGTAGTTTATTTATTTCAAACCCACTCATAATATCTGCTGGCACACGTCTCACAAACAATCCTAATTCACTTTTGTAGGACCATTTTTCCAACCTCTCTTTACTCCTCAGTATCAAACAGGATCTTCTTGTTACTCTGCCTTTTACCAAAGGCGTATGTAAATGAGCTCTGCTATTACTGTTTGCCCGGTATTGGGTTTTAGTGAAAAAGCATTCCCAGCCAAAAACTGCTGTAGAGGTAGATATATAATAACCTGTTTTATGACATCACAAAAACAGCTGTTTTTTGTGGTGTAGTTACCAAAAATGGATTGCATTTATTGGAGAGAAAACTATATGTAGTTGTGATTAGAGAAAAAAATAATATAGCTAGGATTAGAGAAAAATTAAATGAATTAGAATAAATAAACATTTCCGGTACAGCACTTTACCAATTAACTGTTTAGGAATACAGTAAACCCCTATCAAATCGCAGTGTAATAGTCTTAGCTTCAGTCTCTAAACCCCAGCACATTTGCATTTTTTTTGCATTTGTGACGTCCGGGCTCATATGCAACAACCCTTTGTCCTTGTTCTGACTGAATTTCTTTTAAACCAAATGCTTCATATCACTGATCCATACCACCTTGGCCACGCATCAAATTTTCAACACTGAACTAAATGGCTTGCCATTATCGCCTATTTCATTTAGCCAAGTCCATCTCCACCTATTCTTTATTGTTTTGTCACTGTCCGACACATCTGTGCCATCCTTTAACAGAAGTGCATCCATGCTGGCAAAACAGAAAGCAAATTGAAGTGCCTATGTCCTGTAAAATTTGGCTTTACAGACTATTTACATAGCCATGTTTTCAAATAGCCGGAACTCATTTTAAAACAGACTGAATATTGCAGACAATTACTTATAAAGTATGATATTCCTACTTTTGGCATGCACTTAGGCCATACCCGTCAACTTTGAAAATTTAAGAGAGCATAAGCTTGTCTATTTTGGGAAATTAAAACCTTTGAGTCTGATGTTGCACTAAATACTGGGGAATTATTTTCTCTCTACTATGAATTTTGGCATCTTAAGCATTGGGAATAGCTTGCAGCCAGTAGGCAACTCCACAGCGGTCAATGTTTAGCTTGTTAAACTTTACCTTTTCTTTAAGGGTAATGTATTAAGTGAAGTTTGAAATGAAATTAAAGTGTTTTGGGATCTATATATGGTTTACAATATAAAAAAGGAATTTTTAGGTATTTTTTTTCACCACAACAAAAAGCGTAGGCGGGTGCTCTTAGAACATAACTCCTGCAATTCTCAGAGGTTTAATGTATTTGTTTAGTTTGCAACGGGATGGTCAGTAAAAAAAAAAACATTTATTACTACATAACTGATTTAGTTACTAATAAAATTAGCGTTGAACATACTTCTCATGGTAGTTGAAGACATACACTGTTCCCGCAGCCGCCATGAACCAGACGAACCAGCGCATGTGAGAGGCAAGCGGCCCCAGCTCCCTAAGGTTTAACCTACACACAGACACACCCAACAATTTAGCAAGGTTATATTTCACAAAATTCATTAAAATGTATTCCTCTGCATTCATTCAGACTCACAACCTTTCGTTCCATCTCTCACTCTCTCTCTCACACACACACTGATGTAACAATAGAGCCCTACAGTAGGGATGTTTCTTTTAGGGTAAGGGCATAGCAAATTAAAATATAAATTATATCACAATCAGGATGACCAATGCCACAACACATTTACCAAACAAGTTTGAGGCTCTGAGCTCCCTGTTTTATCGCCGCCCCACCCAGAGACCAGCAGGACAAGCATCACTACACTTACACATTCAAGATGATTCATCAAAATTAGGCCTTAATGCTAACCTTTTGCCATAAATGCAGACAGCTCTGCTCGTTCAGGTTCAATGGTTGTGTAAAAAGGACATAAATATTCCAAACTGGCTGCCAATACTTTGTTTTAGGAGTTAAAAGTATCCACTTTCCATGCTCTAGCTATGACTCCCAAACACACCAACCTGAGAGTACTGGAAGGAAGAGGGCGAGTATTTGCTTCCTCTACAGCATATTTTTCAAAGTTCTGAAACCAGAGTGCCAGCCTAATGTCAGCTGGATGATAAAAGGAAAATGAGGACTATCCTATCAACTCAGGCAAAGTGAGGACAGTGATGACACCATGTGCTCTTTTCACATGAATAAACAAATCAAAATCACCCACACACACTCAGCCGGAACTGTGATGGTCAGAATGCTTACATAGATTTCATAGTGCAAATTGCCACCTTCTGTGATATTTGCGTGACAACTGGCAAAGTCCAATTTCCAACACCCCCAGACAAACACACATAAGCTTACCTTTAAGCTATATTCAAAGGCCACACCTCCCCTGTCTCTTTTGCCACTCATTCTTGTGCTAGTTTTTACGGATGAGACATGATTTTCGAATACTCGAATATTTGATATACGTTCGAATATCGAATAGTTATTTAGAATACCATTATCTCACTTAGGGGACTCCGAAAAAAAACACGGAACAGAAATGAGGACGTTTCCTCACCAATACATCATGTAACGCATTTTGGGGGGGATTTTGATTATATAATTATATAGTGCCTCCAAACAGAAATAAGGAGAAACTGATAGGACATCATTCTATTCTACAATCTGTGTTTTTATATTATTTATTTATTTATATATATTGAATTAATGCATTAATTTAAAAAAAATTTTAAGTACAAAAAGTTTTTTAAAATTTTGCATTGATTGATTGTACCACATGACTTTAACCCTGATCGGTGTCCTGCCGAAACATGCTACCCATTAAGATAAGCCACAGTGCCCTTCTGTGCATGTGCAGTTCCACAGTCTTGGGATTCAATGCTACCTAGGTTTGTATGTGCTATGTTGTGTTGGGAGATTTTTTCATTTTTACCTGTGTTATAAACTGACTATAAACTATGTGAACTTAAATGGAGCAATTTTTCACAGGGTAGCGTAATTGATCAGAACACCAGAACTTTTAAGGGGTGATGTATGAGCGAAACTCACAAGACGCACACCACCCACATTACCTTGTACATTGTTACCTTATAGATGGACCTTATAGATATCACTGTTCTTGCTGAAGCCTTTTTTCCCCTCAGCATATTAGGTCATAATTTTAATTCCTGTGACCATTACTGCACAAAAACAGCTTGGTAATTTATTAAAGTCGGTAATGTGGATTGTTCGTTTACTTCCAAAATTGATTTATATTTTTAAATACTTATACAGCAAAAATGTACGTACAAATATACATACACACACAATTATTTATGTACAGTTATAATTTAAGGCACACCTGGTTAAGTTGTAAAATGTAAATAAGCACACATCCTTAGAAAACACTTAATACACATGTTAGTAGAACATTTCTGTTTATTTGCTGTTTTTATCATATTGGGGAGAAATAAAGCATAAAATGTGACTTGTACAGAAATTATTTTATATTCAATTTTGAAATACGTTAAACTCAGCAGTGCTCTGAAAGAGATGCAAATGCTCAATACATTTTAAAACCATCTTTTTAAAAACATAAAAACATATCTTCACATAACTTTAAGGGGCAATCAGGTCAAAAGCTTACCATCACGACTAAACACGCTTGCTTACGTCCTACAGCAGCACAACCGAGTCACTGAGAACAAGACTTTCCAGTTTAATTACCAGAAATATCACCTTCATTTTGAACAAGGTGGAATCTGAGGGCTTTTGACGCTGTTGTTTTTCCTACTTGCTAAATAAAGCATTAGGAAATTTACATCCAGGGAGCTGAATTTCATTTCTATTTACAGGGAGGTACAGTATATGCACACATATGCCACTTTAAAAACAATGAGTGTATGATGGATAATGCTCACCAAGGTGTGTAGGAAGCGGCAATGAAGAAATAGATGACCACTCTATCACAGATATGAAAGCAGTGCTCCACAGTCCTGCAGACCAGAAAGGAGGAAAATAGCCTGACAACTTAATTTTGACCAAAAACCAGCATATACATTGTATATCATATTCTTAGTAATAATTATAATTTTTTTTAATGTTCTCATGCGTGCAAGTTATTTGCGTGAATGTTGGTGCAATGTTTTTAAAGTAGTAACAATCTATGCTGAGTCTCCTAAAAGCATCTTAATATTTTTATTATCTTAACATGTACAGAGACAGAGAACATTGTGTGTGATCCTCCCTCTACCATTAAATTACAGTGGGGAAAATAATTTGCTGCCCTGCTGAATTTGTAAGATTGCTGGTTTGCAAAACAATGAAAAGTCTCCAATTTATGATGCAAGAAAAATTAGTGAAATAAGTATTTGATCCTCCAACAATCCAACCAGATTTCTGGCACCCACAGACTGGCTATGTGCCCATGTTGCACACAGATTACAATCAATCTATCAATTAACGATATACCTGATTAAGCCTGTAACGATTAATTTTGCTGGACGATAAATTGTAAATAACTTCAGCTCGCCGGGGGATATTATGGCAAACAAGGGTTCTTTGGAAAGCTCTCACTGAGCCCTATTTAACTGTGAAGTTTCCCAGAGATTGGCGCTTGCCCGGTCTAGAAAAGCCGCGAGAAATGAGTGCCTGTTAAAACTGGACTGCCTCTCTGCACTTTTAAAGGTCTTTCTGAAAATGTAGATTAATCTCATTTATATAAAATATATTTACACCTGATTATACTATTACTTGGCTATTTTTTATTATCAGTATTACAAACGTAGAGCTTTTTCAGCTCCGCAGTGCCCCAGACCGCGAGACGCCGAGTGTAGCTTCTCTCACATCACGCTTCTGAGGATAAACGAGGAGAAATGAGACTCAGAGGTTCTGGCACTAGGCCTGCCACAATAAACAATAAATCAATTAATTGATCATTAAAATTAGGTCGATAATTTTCCGGCCGCGATAATTTTAATTTGTATACTTTCCAACAGACTTACTGTGGTACATTGGTCTCTACCGCCCCCTCTCGTTCCCTTAGGGTAATGAGGCAAAAACTCTCTTGTGGGTTAGCCTAATAGCTAGCTAGCCGCCTGGTGAGAAAATGCTAACTACGTACACATTTAAGCTGTGAATACCACTTACACCACTGCGTACGGCCGTCTCACTTACAGGACGAGACGTTTTCTTTTTCAGAGATTGGCACTTCTTTGGGAACGTGCCAGAAACTCCGAGTCTCATTTCTGCTCGTTTATCCTCAGAAGCGTGATGTGAGACATGCTTCACTCGGCGTTTCGCACTCTGGTGCGCTGCGGAGCTGAAAAAGCTCTACGTTTGTAATACTGATATTAAAAAATAGCCAAGTAATAGTATAATCAGGTGTAAATATATTTTAATTAAATGAGAAGATTTTAACTTGTACTCATTGCTCGTGGCTTTTCCAGACGGGAAAACCACCGATCTCTGGGAAACTTCACAGTTAAATAGGGCTCAATGAGCGCTTTCCAAAGAACTCTTGTTTGCCATAACACCCCCCGGCGAGCTGGAGTTATTAAAGCGAAGACGACCTGGCACGTTCCCAAAGAAGAGCCGATCTCTGGAGAAACAAAAACTTCCCGTCCTATAAGTGAGACGGCTGTAAGCAGTGGCATAAGCGTTATTCACAGCTTAAATGCGTACCTAGTTAGTATTTTCTCACCATGCAGCTAGCATTAAGGCTAACCAACAAGACAGTTCATGTCTCATTACCCTAAGGAAACAAGAGGGGGCGGTAGAAACCAAGAAAACAAATGAAAATGATCGCAGCTGGAAAATTATTGACCTCATTTTAATTTTTGTACAATTAATTGATTTATTTTTTCTCATGACAGGCCTATACCTGATCCTAACTTATGTGTATAATGCGCACCTGTCCACAGAATCAGTTTTTTCTGTTACAAAGAGCTGTCAAAGGATGTCAGGGTAAAGACTGTAGACCTGTACTAGGCTGGAATGGGTTACACGACCAGCAAGAAGCTTAGAGATGTGACGACTGTTAGTGTGATTATTCAGAAATGGAAGAAATATAAAATGACCATCATGCAGTATCTTGTCTCATGTGGTGTGGACGATCATGAGAAGGGCGAGGGTAGCAAGGAGTGGCTAAAGTAAAAGCACATTAAGGTCCTGGAGTGGCCTAGCCAGTCTCCAGATCTTAGTCCAACAGAAAATCTGTGGAGAATCATTTTTTTCCACCACTGTCATTTTTGTGCTAAGACAAATTTGAGAAGTCAGGGCCTGAACAGTAATTTTCATTGTTTGTGTCTACTTTTCTAATTCCTGTTCACTAGCACTAGCACTAGCACTAATTCTGTTCACAAGCACATATTTGTGTTCCTCTCTACATGCAGCTACACCCTCAACCCTCCTACCCCAGTCTTTTAGGGTCAGCCTGACCTCATGTGGCTCTTTTTCCAAGTGATGATGTGAAAGCCAGTGGAGATGAGGAATAGTGCGCAGAGGCCCATGCCATAAACCCACGCTGTGATGCGCTCCCAACGGTCATCTGACAGTCGATGAAGCAGAGCCATCCCCACGATTGCAGGAACAATCAGGAGCTGTACATACAGAGTTATATATTAGTGAATGTATATTAAAAATGCCCTCAGCAAGGAATACTCCCCAAAATGGCCAAATATGCAGGGCAAGAGAGTGCATTTTGATGCTTCAATAGGACTGTGAATTGTGTCTTTTGCTCTGAAATGCACCTTTGCCCACTTTTAAAAAACAATGATAAATATAGCCGCAAGCGGCGATGAGCGGTGTCCAAGCACAAGCGGCACAAGTGGTAGAAGCTACAAAGCGAACCCAGAACTGCAAAAGCCACCAAAGGAAACCTAAGGAAACTTGGCATTCTTATCCTGATGATGACAATATAGAAACACATTCATTTTGAGTGCCTTCAAATACCAAAACGATCGCTTAATTGTGTGTGTAATTATCATACATGCATTTTGAAGTGTTTTTAGTTTATGCGTAAATCAGAGTGACGCAATGTCACCAAAAGTCACAAGTTGCAGCATATGAAAGTTTAAAAATGAGCGGACTGACCATTTTATGCAAACATCACTCTTTTATCTTGAACGGATCATGAGTTAGACTGGTTTGAAGTGGACAGGCCATGGAAGAAATATAGCAATAAATCCAGTTATTTACTGTAGCGCCCCCCATTGGCTGATGTCAATGAAATTTTGCACACATCTTCGCAGTACCACGTTATACATCTGTACCAAAGTTGGTGCCAATCAGACCTAGCGTTA
Organism: Rhabdalestes septentrionalis; assembly: GCA_037832545.1. Classification (NCBI taxonomy): domain Eukaryota; kingdom Metazoa; phylum Chordata; class Actinopteri; order Characiformes; family Alestidae; genus Rhabdalestes; species Rhabdalestes septentrionalis. The sequence continues at coordinate 8,956 of JBBMFX010049601.1, forward strand.
GCTATGTGGGCCCATTAGGGTAAATTACGCCACATTCATATTAATGTACTTGCACATCTCGGCCATGCTGTTCAGAAAACTTTTTTGATAATTATTTGATTTTGGGTGTCTTTGGATTCATGTAACACAAGAATTGTGAAGATAGGACAAAAAACCTAGGACTAATTTGTAATAGTACAATTTTCTAAAAATGCAAATTATGCACAAGTATAGAAAGTTATGTAAAACATTTCTTAGGTTTCAAAGTTGACACCCATCAGGCAGGGATATATGCAAGTCAGTTGTTTTAATTCTATGTCTCATATGTCACGATTTGAACGTGTGCTATAGCGCCCCCCAATGGGCAAAGTGGACCAAATTTGAACTGCATCATCCAAGTTTGTATGTTAACAAATGAACCAAGTTTGAGAACCATCGGCCTGGGACAAGTGTGATTTTTGCCACATCGAAATGTTTGGCGCCCCTTTGGCTGTTATCGGCCATGCATTTCGCTTAAATTCGAGAATGTGCTAAAGCAATATCTCATTCTGGTGTGGAGTGCAAACTTTTGAGCTCATTGGTCACACGGTGCCAGAGATAGAGGCAATTTTGTGCTGTAAGTGCTGTGTGACCTGTGGTTAATATGGATACAAATTGACATACTGCTTTTGAGTTATGACTTGCATAGCTTTCCGAAGATTGGCAAGCATTTGCCCAAGGGCTTATGAGTAACTGCATTTTAAGTCATTGTGTGCAAAAACCAACAAGTTTATTTTGCATATGGTGGCCATTTTGCAAATTTGCACGTTTTTGATAATTGCCAATGAGTGTCTTGCAATTCCAACGAGACCACAGTTGTGCAGATGTGTCGAAAAACCAGGGACTAGTTCGCAAAATTTGTTTTAGTATATTATGTAAATTAGCAAATATTCTAATTAGGTTGAAATGAATGGGCGGGGCCTCATTTGATTCGTCTGATCTCAAGGATTAATTTGCAACAAGAATTTTTGGTTCAAATTTGGCGAGACTCAACGCAAAAGTGCTTATTTGTCACAAATGCGTGGATCTTTGTGCCCGAGTAGCAGTTGGGATGCCGCATGTACCTGCCAAATTGTAAGGATGTGCGCCTTACAGTTTTTGCTCCCCAACACGTTTTGAGGGAGAAAAATAATAATTAAAAAAATTAATAAAAAAATCCACATAAAAACAATAGGGTTCCTACGCACTGCATGCCTGGACCCCTAATTATGAGGAAAATAATCACAATTAATAGATACCATTTGGGGAAATAATTTACCCCCTCTTTTTATAAGACAATTACAAAGCCTCAATTGAGTCTGAACAGAAATGTGAATGCTAAAATGACTGGAAGAATGGCATTCAGTTTATATTGCTATCCTTACTATGTCTACATGAACATTTGCTGATGCTTTAATGAACATCATTGATAAAGCGATGTGTCCAGAAGCATTAATATTTAATGTGTAGCATTGTTTTACACATAACCCACCAGTTAACACATGGACAGGGCTGAGCTGTTTCAGGTTGGCTTATTGGAAAATTTCATGATTGTGTGTGGGCCAGGCTGAATTCCAACTAAATTCTAAATGACCTACTGAAATACTACAGGTCAGTTCAGGTTCAGGTAAATGATCAATAAATATTTTCTTTGCACATCACTAGTAGTTAAAGTGTTTCTACCACTACTAATATGTAGCACTACGATAAAAAAAAAAAAGCTATTGTTTTTAGAAGCACAGCAAAAAAGCGACACCAGAGTTATTGACAAAGCAATTCACTTGAATGTGAAGGAATAGGGACCATGACAAAATTATTAATCTTCAGTTGCAGATTATTTTTCTTTGTGCCTAATTAAACTACAGAACAGTGGAAAAATTAAGCCATCCATCATTTCCTTCTTTGAATATCCTTTTTGATGCATAAATACGATTTTCTACATGCTAAACCAACTTACCTTTGACACAGTGAGTAGATTAATGCCACACATTGACCTATGTATGAATCATTCAAGCATAACAAAGCACATCTAACTTAAGACATGAAATAGTGAAGAAACAGACTCCAGATGGCCAGGCCACTGATTAATATACTGGTGGTGCTGAATGCTGAATGATTGGAGAACCTTACGTCTTAAGGCATTTTGCAGCCTTTCACAATAAAATTTTTGTCCCCATTTTTTCCATTTAATTTACTCAGTATGCCAAAAATAAAGAAAAATGTATGCAAGGTAGAGCTGGGCGATATGGCAAAAAAAATTATCACGATAATTTTTCCTGTATTGACCGATATCGATAATTATCAATA
>JBBMFX010049611.1:0-11259 GCA_037832545.1 Rhabdalestes septentrionalis
GCAACAGCGAAACGCAACAGAAAGGGATTGACGCAGTCTTCCTGAACCAGGCGATTGGCCCTGAGGAGGGCCCATGGGATCTTTTCTGTTGTTTTCTTGTATTCATCTGTGGTAAGCAAGGGGGTGGGGGTTAGGATTAGCAATCATTCCATTTCTGACGGTGTGACCAGTCACAGTTCTAGGTGAATTTCACTTGTTGTGATGAATTAAGGTGTTCATGTAGTCTGACAAACCATTAAAGACATTGCTTGGTTGAGGTGTTTTGAAAGGGCTTACATTTTACATTTTCCTTTACATCTATCCTTCATTCTCCAATATTTGATGGTTTTGTGTACCTGCAAGATTGAATTATAAATCATAGAAAGTGATCTGGGCCCTTTAATATCTTGAAACTGCAGTTTGTAGCAGTATAATTGCGATACTAATATTCTGTTTATTTCATGCAACACTTCTACATTGAAGAAAAGATAATACATATGTACCATAACACGTGCACAGCCCTTATGTCTGACTTTTGGGGTTAGGGGAAAACTTGACATGAGAATTAGGTTGTGTGGACATTACAGAGGGCCTTAATATTATTTACATAAAATGTTTATATTTTTCCATTTGCTGAACCAAATCTCCTTCACTACACATTTCTCACTACCCATTTAGAACTGCCAGTGAAAGAGGTGAGACCAGGCACTGTCCCAGACTCTCAGACCTCAACTCAGTCCAGGAGGATGTATATCCCCCAGATCCATATTCCTCTGATAATACCCCAAAGGACAGTTCCGGTAACCCCCCATCCATTCACCCTCCAACAACCCCACCACCCACAGCAGCCAGGCCGTAGAAGCATGCGCCGACCAGTCCTGGAGGCTGGGGAGGCTGGACCCCCAGGCTACATACATAGAGTGACCACCAGACGACAGCGTGGGTCTGAGGACTCTGGGAATCCACTAAAAGGCTTTGCCGGTGCACCAGGTAAGGGACACATGTAATCTATTCCTGCACTTGAACAAATTAAAACATGAATTAACAAGAGATATCCAGATTTTTTTATATCCAGTGAGCACACATTTTGTATGGAATATTTGCCCTTATTCCCAAAATCAATCTCAGATTACTTAACGTCTTTGAGACTTTTACGTATTGACTTTGTTTTGAGGCAAGTATATGATGACATATGCAGTTTGCACAGTGCTTCTTGAATTTATTAGCAATATTAGCCTTGTATCTCCAGTATAACTATAAAGCAAACATTATATACATTAGATACAACCCCCCCCCTTACACCATGTTTTATGAACGTTTTTTTAACCACAAACCTTAATATAATTAATATAACTTTAATATAAAATTATATAAAAATATAGCTTTTTTTTTTGTTTTTACCAAATCTGGGGTTTGTATCAGAGATTCATCTGTCATTAAATTAATTTGATGAGAGTTTTACACATTACTATGAGAGGGTTGTGAGTTTTCCTCATTAACATTGTTATTAGTTCATATTACCATTAATTTGTATTTTTTTCCACTAGGTTCCCGAACCACATGGAATCATGCACAGCACCTTGTCGCAGCACCAGGTGAATGTTTCATTTTAATTTTCATTTAAACATGTGTGGAATATAAAGATTGTACTTGTATTCGCATATTTATTTTACCTGACCAGCACCTCTAATGTGTCTTCAGTGGCATCAGACAGAAGCACCTTTTTGGAGCCTTTCTCCTTCTCTGCTGGTCTTACACAACAGCCATTTTCTGGGGATTTTGGTATCATCTGCTTCAACAGGGTACTGGTCAATGATGGAGGACACTACAACCCTCAAACAGGTAAAGCTCAAGCTTCATGTCCATGTTTTGCACATCCTCTGTTTACCTGCTTTTAAAAAGTAAGAGCCATGCTTTTGTGAGCGTAGAATACCAGAACAATACATAAATCCTCTGGGCCAATGGCATGGCTCACTGCAAGATGGTGGAGACCAGGCAGAACACTCTAGTTTGACATTTCTGAATCATCCAAAAACTTAGTATGAACATATTGTATGGCGTGAGTGACAGGGCAAAATACACATGTGAAGCACTACCTTGTTGACTATGATCAGGGACTGCTAGAGGCCGCTGTTGTTTCAGGTTTGTTTTAAGGATTTTGAGTAGAGTCACCTTTGTTTTGAATAGGACAACTGTTTTGTGTTTAGTTTTATGTATTCAAGCTACCTTGTACCTGGTTGGATTGTCCGTTCATCCTCACCTTACCCTTTGTTTGGGTCTTAAGTGTTGACATTCGTATCGGCCCTCGAGCCTGGTTTTTGTTTATAGTTTTGTATGAAATAAAGAAATTCAAAGCCATGAAGGTCATTGTGCCTTGTGCCAGGTCGAATTACAGCAGAGCATGACAGATGAATGGACCCACAAAACACACACAGCAGACCCTGTCGCATGGCCGTGTGAACCTGTGGCCAACTGGGTATGTGGGTCGTGCTGGCCCCCGGCAGTGGAAGGAACCAATTAGAGCGAGTCGATCAACCCCACAGGAGCTGCTAAGGTACATTAGCTTGGAGGACAAAGGGGTGGTTTACGGCTGGAGTGGCCGACCGGAGGAGAAACCAGCGGTTTAGTCGCTGGAGATTTTCGAGGTCCTCTTCATCCCCAAACAGGCTAAGAAGCCACGAAGGTGGAGGGGATCACAAAGCCTCCATATCCAATCCTCCGCTCAGCTGCTTCGGCCATTGCAGTTCTGCCCCAATCACTAACGGCTGAATCATTCTGGGAGGCGAGTCTCGCGCCAGTCCAGTGGGTCCCACCTGCACCTTGTGCAGACCCACAGCAGTCGACCTCCAGCAGCTTAGCAAGCACATGCAGCCTGTCCTGTCTCTCCTCACGGCTCTGCTGCTCATCTAGCTGCTTCGCAAGTTGCAGCCCGTCTCCCAGCCCCCGAGCCACACAGCCCTGCTCCTGACCCATAAAGCTTCTCCCCTGGGCAGGCAACAGCCGGTGGCTGAGCCACAATGGTCTTTTAAAAAGTAGTCCCATACTCAGAACACATCAGCCCATTGGTAGACCTGTTGGGCCCCTTAAAAGGGCCACTAGGCTTATTAGTGGAGCCACTGAGGCCAGTAACGGCATCTGTTCAGCCTCAGTCCACTGTCCAGCACCCAGAAGGCTCTGGTTTAACTTGCCGGCACCACCGCTGGCTCAGCGGTCAATGCCAGGCCCACGACGGCTCAAGCCTCCCAAGATGGCACCTCAGCACCAGCAGCCACCTGTCCCTGAGGCCCCAGTCCTCAGCCATTCAGTGGCTCTTGTCTGCAGCTTGTCTCTTGTTTAGTGGCTCCAGGCCATCTGGATTCATGAGACTTCAGCCAGCTGCTCGATTGAGGCTACAGTCCAAGAGCCCACTGCACCAGTCCCTGTTCCTGAGACTCCAGCTCCAGTCCTGGTTCCTTAGGCTCCAGCTCCAGTCCTGGTTCATGTCACTCCAGCTCCAGTCCTGAATCCTGTTTTCCAGCTGCAGTCCTGGTTCCTGTTTTCCAGCTGCAGTCCTGGTTCCTGTTCCTCCAGCTCCGGTCCCGGTTCCTGAGGCTCCATCTTCAGTCCTGGTTCCTGAGGCTCCAGGTCCAGTCCCGGTTTCTGAGGCTCCAATCCCTGACCAAGAAGCCCCGACACCTGAGGTCACAGGGCTTTCTGGGTATCCCACCACTTTGGGATGGCCACCAAGGACTTACCCCAAAGAATCGCTAAGGGGATCCATCTCAGAGGAATGACCGGAGGGGGCATGCCCAGGAGGGCCTTGGGAATGTCAATCGAGTGGAGACACTTTTGTTGTCGGCCTTCTCCTCTCCACCGCCTATGTGTTGGCCTAGTGGTCTTTTTTGGGTGCCCCAGAGTGGCGCCGTTGAGAGGGGGTATTGTGATGCCTATGGTGAGTAGCTGTTAGAGGCCACTATTGTTTCAGTTTTAGGACTCTGAGTAGACTCACCTGTGTTTCGATTAGGACAACAGCTGTTTTGTGTTTAGATTTGTGTATTTAAGTTCCCTTGGTTGTCCGTTCACCCTCACCTTACCCTCTGTTATGTTTGCGTCTTAAGTGACGGAATTCGTATTAGCCCTCGAGCCTGGTTTTTGTTTATAGTTTTGGATGAAATAAAGAGAATCAAAGCCATGAAGGTCTGTGATTGTGCCTTGTGTCCGGGCGAAACACAGCAGAGCGTGACAACTTCATTAGTGCACCTAAATTTTATCTAGACACTAACAGCTCACAACACCAGTAAGAAAATTTTACAGTACACAGTTTATCATTTAAATTGTCCAAATCAGTTGGACAGCTAAGGGTGTCATGTTTAAAAATAATTCCTGTACAAATCATGATTATTCTCTTCTTTGTCTGCACTAAATCCACTTGTGTTAATTTGCCCTGTTTGTAATAAATCATGATACAAGATACCCTTTTGATATGCCATCTTAAACATGTCATTAAATTGCCTGGTTTTATTTTGGTTACCAGCTTGATCTTTAACATAATTGGACTGTGAATTTAGTTTCTGGTCCTGAATTTTGTATATTATATGCAACTTTGTCATATGTTTGAGTATAACTATTTGTAGTCATTCAAACCATCAAACGTCTTTCATAAATGTACAGTACATGCAAAGGTCTATTAATCTGCTTCTCCATAACCCCTGTCCTAGTTGGCAGCTGAGCTTTCCCTGCATTCTCCACTCGGCAGGGATCTTCACTGTGCCTGTGGACGGACGCTATCTGATCACAGCCATCCTGATGGCTGCGAGGCACGAGCAGGTTGAGGCTGTGCTCTCCGTGTCCAACCGCAGCGTGCAGAAGCTGGACACAGCAGGCTACTCTGGGCCAGGTGGACACCTCACTCCACAGCCATGTATGTGTGGAGGTTCTGCGTCCTTCAGCCTCATCCTGTCTCTACAAGCAGGAGACAGAGTAGCACTGGTGCGTACAGCAGGAGTCCTGGCCATCTCAGAGACTAGAGAAATCCTGTCCACCTTCAGTGCCGTCTTCCTCTATTCCCCTAAGGGCCATAGATAGCCTCCAGAGAGAAAAAACAGGAGAGCACCCTGGAGGACTGCAAATACTAACACTGCAACCTGTTACATTCCAAGAGAAACAGCCAAACTAGCATTGAGGTGATTTAAAAATTCATCTCTTAACCCACATTCAAAAATGGTACGCAAAATGACCAGAAGTTGTGGATACCTTCTAAATTGTGTGTTCAGCTGTTTTAGCCACACCCATGTCTATTATACACAATACTCACAAAAGTTTAGTGATGTCAGGATGTACCTAAAATGCATAATATGACCCCTGAAATGTCAAACTGTTCAGCGCATATTTACAAATTCAAAAACAGGTGTTTTATCCGTCCAATGAATTGACCAATACATTTACTGGTTCAATCGGAATTAGTATTTAAACTGTCCTCCTCATCATGCTGTTCACATTTTGACATCATGAGACCAAGATGACACCTAACATTTGATCAACAGTACGTCAACAATGTGATGTTTCAAACAGGATGTTCTCCAGCAGAAGTTGCTATTCGGCTTAGAGTGTCATCAGCAGGTTGCAACAGAAATACAGAGCGACTATAAGAGTCACATAGAAAGGCATAGAAGTGGATGTCCTTTGGCTGCATCCCACACTGATGACTGATTCATTGTGAACAGTGTCCTGCAGAATCAGATAATGAATTTAACTCAATTCCAGGCGCATTAAAGGTAGGTGAGAGGCACCAGAGTGTCACATATGACCATTTGAAACAGTTTAGCATGGTGTGCATGTTAGATGACCTGCAAGGGTACCTGATCATATCACCAGGTGCAGGCATTTTGTATGGGCCAAGGAGCATTTACACGGGACCAGTGAGCATCATGGATGTTCTAAGATGAAATTCGATTCACGCTGATAAGTACTGATGGTCATCAATGATGCTGGTGACCTCAAGGAGGGCCCTATGCATCAGACACTGTTATCACCAGACAAGCCTTTGGTGGTAGTGGTGTTAAAGTGTGGGCAGGTGTGTAGTAAGTACAGAACTGCCCTACAATTTGTGAGTGGTACAGTGACAAGCCCGTACTACCTGAATAACATAATTAATCCAGTCAATGTGCCCGTTTGGACCAGACAGTCCTAATTTCATCTTCATGGAATGCCCCAGCTCTTCAAGGTCGCATCATTAGGGAATTACTGCTGGAGACTGGGCCTGCACTTTCTCCAGACCTGAATCCCAGAGAAAAGCTATGGGATCAGCTGAGTCACTGTAGAGGTTTGTACACCTTTATCCCAGGACCTCAATAACCTTAGGGCTGCCTTTCAAGGAGAGAGTGATGACATGACTCAGCAGCCGATAAGTCGACTTGTGAACAGCATGAGGCATCGGTGTCAAGCTGTAATTGATGCTCAAGGACACATGATACATTATTGAAACACTGACATTTATTGTTGAGGTATACTCTGCTGATTTTGGCTTTTGTCTCAGTTGTGAATAGAGAAAGAGAATATGAGGAGAAATAACCATTGCATGCTACTTAATACCATAATTAAAAATATTTCTTTTTACTTTTTTCATAAATTTCATCCAAAATCCAAAAATCCCTATATTTTTTGTGAGTAGCGTAATTATTTTCCCCCCAAACCATAACCATAACCATATTGTTGCATTATACAGTAAGAGAATTAGCTGCCTCCCACTTCATGGAAACAGTTTAGGGATGCCCTGTCTACCAACCTCTATTATAATTTTGTTGCTAAATGGATATGAATCCCTGCAGCCATGCTCCAAAATCAACTGAAAAGCTATCACAGAAGACTGGAGGCCCACAGTGGAACCACCTATATAATAATGCCCAAGGTATTATAACAAATTGTTCAGTAGATTTTTTTTTGTGTGTCCACAAACCTTTTCTCATGTAGTTTGTCTGAGGTCTATAGTTTGTTTCTGTATTTTGCACTGGAGCTATGTGGCTTTTGTGGCTACAAACGTAATATCAAGGAAAGAAGCCATACTTCCAGTCCTGTTGAGTTAATTAGATTAATTTGGTAAACTACCAAATTAATAATACAATTTATGACTTCAAGGTCAACTGTTACTACAGGTTTTAACTATGCAAATACTTGATTGTAAATTTAATTTTCATCAGTTTATCATTTTAAGAATCTGATCCTGCAGCAATCCAGTCATGTTGCTGGATGCTAAGCCTGCACAATATGTAGTTTATTAACCATTATCACTGTGCCGGTCTTTGCAATATAGGCATCAAAAGAAGCTGCAGATCACTTTTTGCTGTGTCCTGACAATCTCAGGCATTCCAGATGTATTAATATGGATGTTTTCTTGTGTTATAGAATCAGGTGACCTGATTTCAATAAATGTCAATCTTTATTATGCAACACTACAAGCTTGTAAGATATTTAGTACAAGTCTACATGTTTTCATTGCAAAAATCTTAAATATATATATACATGTAAAAAAAAATTAATGCATATGTATGAATAAAGAGAATAACTTAAGTAAAAATGAATGTTAGATTATAAGTTTTTAACAATAGTTAAATGCTTTGTAAATTAGTCCTATTTTATCACGGAGCCGCAAACCCACTTAGACCAATCAGCAATGATATTAAAACCACATTATATTGTGTTCCCCTAACAGCTACCCAACTACCAAAACTGCTTTTACTCTTGAAGTAGGGACTCCACACACCTCTGAAGGTGTGCTGAGGAATCTGGCGCAAAGGTGTTTGCTGCAGAATCTTTAAGTTTTCTCTAAGTTGTTTGTCTAGCTTTTGTCCAGCAGTTTGTCTCCCAGATGGTTAATCATACTGAGATCTGAGAATTTGAAGGCAACTTTGTCATGTTCCTCAAACTATTGTTGAAAATGTCATTTCTGCAGTATCGCAGTGTCCATTTTCATTCTAAAAGGTCATGGCTTTTTGGTAGGTTGTACATGTCGAAGTAACATCCACATTAATGCCAGAAGCCAAGGTTTGCCAGAACATTGCCTTTTTCGGCTTGCTTTTTTCCCTAAATTCATCTTAGTGCCTGTTGTTTTCCAAGGTTCACACCACAACCCCACACACACCCTTGGCCACCCATTATAGTGCTTCCGGCACAGGACTGGAGCACCTACCTGCAGCATATAGAGTGAGCTGGGATGCTGACTTTCCTCTTGTCTAATGCATCACACCCCAATTACAGATGCCAATGTAACCAGATATTCAATGTGGTTCATATGGTTCACGTCACTGGTTTTATTGTTCTGCCTGATTCGTGTAGATTCACAAATCAGGCAGCAAAAAATCACTGCCAAGACACAAAGAACTCTTGTTACTAGAAGCGTGGTTTGGGGACAGAGCTCTGAATGAAGAAAGTGAATTACTCACACAAAGTCCCTAATGGTTTATTTACATTACCATTGCTTGAAATTAAACAAGTAAACAGCTCCATTGTTTTGGCTACCGGTGGGTGAAACATATGTACTGAAAATGTAGTGCATAACCCCATGGTTGGGAATGTACCATTTGATGCACAAAAACGTGGTTTAGAGATTACAGGGAGATTATTGAGTTACAGGGTTCCCACACCTTGGTTAACATCAAAGCCAAGGAATACATATGTCGGAATTTGCCCACTGCTACCACTGAATGTTATCAATAAACAATTCTAGAGGCAAATGCAATAAAATATTGTGAATGGCACAAAAATTGTTGAGACAAAATCAATAAAAGAAAGTGGACTTCAATATGTAACCCACATTATAATATAATATTCATAGCCTACAATCCTATCCACAATGCATATTGTAACGATCTTGAGCTGAAATCGTTAAGGGAGGCAAGGTACATTCTCGAGAGCAGATGAACCCGAAGGGAGCAAACTCCACAGACTTTATCAGAGTTCAGACAGCAGGAGCATGCAGAGGGTTAATTCAGCATCCGTTATTGTAGAAGCTTAACACACCCACAATCCCGGCCCATGTACACAGGGCTACCATGACACACACTGACGGTAGCCTGTGTACCTCTACACTAAAACACTTAAACAAACCCCAAAACACTCAAATACCTCAAATACACACAATTAACACATTTACCCACAACTACACACAATAACCCCACAAAATAACACACAGAACACAATTACACAGTCCGAGGTGGGAGTAAAGCATGCTGGGACAACCCAACCCGGCCCAACTCTGTTACATTGCCTCCACCCCACCCATGGCTGCCCCAGCCACTCTGTCCCAGCCACCACCTACGCAGCCGGCCCCCAACATCACTCCCAGGAGTTGAAAGGCCAGGGGACAAGGGCTCGTCCTCAGCCTGGGCCCCCTCCTCAGCCTCACCGCAGAGTTGGCAACACACACGGCTGTCATGGTGGAGGTCCATCGCCCGCATCCCTTTGCTCAGCAGGACCCAGCAAACTGCTGCTGTCATCTCACACCCGCCGTTTGCCGTTGCCCTCTGCTACCAGCAGCCTGGCGCCACTTCGCCATCCTGCCGCTGGCCGGGGCGCAGTAGAGTCGGCCGGGGGACCCTCTCTTCTTTCCTCTCCATCTACACACAATAAACCAACAAAATAACACATAGAACACAATTACAGTCCGAGGTGGGAGCAAAGCATGCTGGGACAGCCCTACCTGGCCCAACTCCGTTACAATATGATATGTCCATGCCACATACATTAAGGATGTACATTTCTGTTTTATGTTATTTTAGTTGAAACAAGACTGCATTTTGCTTACTCAAATACAGCAGTCCTCTGACCCTTCTTGTCCTCCTTCTTCTTGATGCATCCGTGGTCTCATATGAAATTTCTTAGCATTTGTTCACCGTACGGAGCCTGAAAGTTTCTTCTTCTGAAACTGCATTCATCTCAATGGGGTTAAAATTCATGGAAATTAATGGGGGGAAAGAGATGAACAAAAGACAAATAAAAGACAGGTGCAGGTCATCATGGACTATGTGTGTTGGGGAAGTTGGTCTGAGGTATCACATGAAGTTTGTTGGGTTTCGGACAAAGCTGTCTGAGCAGGACTATCGGGAAATTTGAGCACTATTCCAGGGTTCCCACCCTAAGTCAGACTTTCCTGACCAAAAAGCAGAATTTCCATGACCTCACATATAAAGAAATGTCCAATATAACATTTGGATGCTGAGAAGAAAAAGGCATTTAAAGCGGTTGTAGAATTCAAAACTGCATTTTCGCCATTGTTTAATACAGGCAGCGTCTTTATCTTCATCAGGTTTTTTTTCCCAGTTGCACAGCTCGTAAGGGCACGCTCTCCCATATTGGAGAGAAGACTGATCTATTTACATACTTTGCATTTTGCTCTTCTGTCATGACCACTCTGTCCTTAAATTCATATATCTTGAAATTTACACTTGCCTGGCATGTTTGGCAAGTTAGCGTGTGTAAGGACATATTTCGACACAGACTTTTCAAAGGTTTCTAGAGTGTTGCACATTTTTAGAGCGGGAGAGGTTTGAGCGAAACAAACACTCCCTTGGAACAAAGACGCATAAATATACATCAGGTTTTGGCTACTGCACTATGTGCTATTTTAAAAAATCCCTGATTTGGCACCCAAATGATCAAATGCCCTCACTTTCCCTGTCTTGAAATGCCTTCACTGTAATTCCCTGATATTCCAGAAATTTCCTGATGCATGGGAACCCAGCTATTCATAATCTATGGGAATATGTTTGCCAGAAAAACAGGAATAACAAACGAACGACAAGATGGAGCTTAAAGCTCTGATCATGCCCGCTATTCCAGATTGGTCCCGATGTGTCAGAGTAGGAAGTGTCTATCTCAAAAGCCCTGGGAGCAGAGGCCGGTCAAAATAATGGATGAACAGAATAAAACTAATGATAAAACTTAAGAACAATAGCGTTCTTGCTCTGCAGGCAGCTACGCACACATTACATTGACTACATACAGGAAACAAGAATGTAGTGCCGAATATCTACAGAACAAACAACGAAATTTCACAAATTAAATCGGCATAGGCAGAATTTTACTTGATAGGGACAAAATAAAACGTTGAGAGCGGTCGTCATCCATGAAATTTCAATTCCCAAAAACGATTCAAGGACTGTCAAGGACAGTGTCTTATGTTTTCAAAAACTTTCTGGACTCTTGAATTTATACACTGGACACCGGCCCATCTCTCTCTCTCTCTCTCTCTCTCTCTCTCTCTCACTCTCACTCTCACTCTCACTCTCACTCTCACTCTCACTCTCA
>JBBMFX010049632.1:0-11258 GCA_037832545.1 Rhabdalestes septentrionalis
CCCGCTCTCTCTCTCTCACACACACACTTGCTCTCTCTCACACACATTCTCTTTCTCTCTCACACACTCGCTCTCTCTCTCTCACACACACACTCGCTCTCTCTCTTTCTCTCTCTCTCTCTTTCACACACTCACTCTCTCTGACACACACTTACGGTAATGTAAGGCATTACAGAACAAAAATTGGTAATATTTTACTCGGTACAAAAGAAGTTTTGTTTTCTTCTTCATATAAATTTGCCAAAATCACAGCGAGATCAGCAGAGAAGAAACTTCCGTGCAAAATGTTTCACTTCTTGTAGTCAGACAGAGAGAAGAGTAGGGAGACGTCTTCTTTTTCCCGGACATGTTTTTGAGACCTGTGTCCCACATCCGTCTGGAATTTTAGAATCATTTGGGATACTGAGCCGCCTGAATATTCGTCACATTACGGGCATCTCTCAAACCCTAAAAGTCCAGAACGGCCGTCGGCCCGAGACTCACATTTAACATATAACCCCACCCCTGACCCAGCCCAGCTGGTGAAGAAAGTCCCGCTAAGGCGTCTTCTTCTACACAATCCCAAACCTGGGCACCCTAGAGACGAGTGAACCTGCGACTGATCTAATGGCGGATAGTACTGTCACCTTCCACTGGATGTGTTATGAACTAATTGAGCGTCATGAGCTATATTTACATGGCCAGATCCATATTTCCAGTTATTTAGGCGAGAGTAACTTAAAAGTAATGCAACAGTAGTGTAATGCCTTACATTCTAAATACAGTAATATTGTAATGTAATGAATTACTTTGAAATGACAGGAACAAGTAATAAATAACACATTACAGTTTTGAAGTAACTAGAGTGTTCTTCATATACTAAAATTCCATCTGGAACCTGCGTTTGTGCCTCACCTCACACTCCACAGCAGTATTGCTTTATATTTCTGAATGGGTTCATACGTTACTGAAAGGCAATTATTGTAAGGCTACAAGAGACCCTGTCAAATGAAAATAAACCTGCACAAACCTTTGTAAAGGCTTACTCCAACATGCATCAATTGTCTTAAAGGTTGCGTATGTCGATTTTGATGCTGTTTCACCTCAAGTACAAGCGCAATGTCAATTACCACTTGTTGAAATAAGCCTTCAAAAATGCTAATGCAGGTTTATGTCGGTTTCCACTTTATTAAATCCAAGGGGAAATCAGGTCTCCATATTTAACCTTTCCAAAGCACACACACACTAGAATAGTGACCAATTAGCACACACACCAGGAGGCAGGGAGCACACACAGCAGGAGCAGTGGGCAGCCACACAGCCGCAGTGCCCAGGGAGCAGTTGGGGGTTAGATGCCTTGTTCAAGGGCACTTCAGCCAAGTGTAGAGTGAAGCGCTTATCACATACACCGGCATCAGAATCTCCACCACTAAACACTATAGCAAGTTTCAGCAAACTCTAGTCCTGGGTTTTGTACAGCATAGGAATTTCACTATACAAACACACCTAACTCAGTTCATCTGTTAATTTAACAAGTTTCGTGTTGTAAAAGAAAATATTATTTTAAGGCTTAGTTTCCCTTGTCCTGGATGCACACTGCCTAACAAACTTTAGTGTTTCAATACTCCCAAAAGGCCCAGACCAACTTGTGAACTTATTAACAACCTCTGACTGGGGCGTTGGGGATGACTCTTGCTTGTCATTCTTGCCTGCATTCTTATCTGCTCTGTGTGTGTGTTTGAAGCTTTACATGTATGTCTGTCTGTTTTTCTAACTATCCATCCATCCATC
Source organism: Rhabdalestes septentrionalis (assembly GCA_037832545.1). Classification (NCBI taxonomy): domain Eukaryota; kingdom Metazoa; phylum Chordata; class Actinopteri; order Characiformes; family Alestidae; genus Rhabdalestes; species Rhabdalestes septentrionalis. The sequence goes on from JBBMFX010049632.1 coordinate 1,771, forward strand.
CATCCATCCATCCATCCACAAGGAAAACACTTACATGTCCAGGTCAGTGTACCTTTAGGGCCAAGGTTGGACAACACTACTCTGAGAGCATCTATATGCTTCCTGTTAACCACATGTATGTACTGCTCTCTAACAGAGAAACAGATGTTCGAATAGATTACTGAGGTATACTCCCTCCTCTAAGTGGGTACTGCGTCTTGTGGACACACTGGTATTTTAGCAGGATGTGCACAATCTCCTCTTCAGATGAACTCGGCATGAGGGGCGTACCCTCATGCAACTATAACACCATCTTAAGATATTTTCTTACAGTTATGGTCACGTCTTGCATGTCATGCTCCCGGGCACTCTGGTTATGACCTCCCCCTCCCCCGCTACAACTCTCATTTTGATTTCTCCCCCTTACTTGATTATCAGCACCTGTTCTGCATTTCCTCTCACTACTTTAACATAGCCTGAAGGGGAGTTTTGCGTCCGTTCTCCATTATCCCTACTAGCTAGCATGCTCTCTGTTTCAGAGGAGTTTACAAAAAATTATGGCTAACAATTTCTCTCTCACTTCAGAAGACAAGTGAATGGACCTGGCACTTTCTGTACCATGGTGGGCCTCAATGAGCCTTCCGAAATGGTTTCTTTTAGACTGTATCTGGAACTGTTTCTGCTTGAGTGAATTTAAGATGCCACACTAAGTTCAGCATCGCCTTTCCCACTAAAAAGCTGAAATAAAGAATCACAAATAGCTCCTACAGGTGCATTGCTTCACACTAAGTTCCTAGATATCCTTATTTATTGACACTTATCTCAAAAAACAGAACGCACATTAATGTTACTTCAAGCTATAGCAACAAAATCAAAATATGCAGTGAAAACGAAGGAGAGTCTATAACAGTGGAACCTTTCACACATATTCAAAATTAATATCATTTGAAATGAATAAGTGGAAATATGTGTTAATATATGTAATATATGTTTTCTGCCTAACACTGCAGTTTCTCATTGTAGCACTGTTGCAGGAAGATCCTGGGTTTGATTCCTGCCCAAGGCGGCAGAGGGTCCTTTCTATGAGGCTTCCTGTCTCCCTGTCTCTGCAAGGGCTTCTGCCAGGTGCTCTGGGTTCCTACCACAGTTCAAAGACTTGCATGTCAGGTAAACTGCGGGTGGTTAATTGCCCCTAGTTATAAGTGCATGTGAGTGTTTTGCCTGCCTGTCTGCCCAGCGATGGACTGGTGACCTGCCCAGGATGTTCCTCTACCTTTCGCCCTATGAGTGCTAATCTGGTTAAGGATAAGTGGCTCAGGTAATGAGTGAATTAAGTAACCCTTCATTGTTTTTAAACAGCTTTACTTCTGCTGTGTGATTTTTTTTCTCTCTCTTTCCACACTAAAATACAACACTCCGTTACTTTGTGAGTTGTTCTTGTATTGGCCCCGGGCCACTGTGTGACCCCATTGCAGCTAAATGTCTTGTTAGTCAGATGGTGTTTGCCTCGATGCAGGTGTCACTTGTTTGACTTTTACTCATTTGACAGGACGATTATGTTTGGTGTCCATAGCTATCGTTAGAGTGAATTAATAGTAATAATAGAAATAAAAATGATAAATACCATCAAAAAAGATGTTAATTAATGCGTGTAACAACAACAAAAACTGCATGGTATTGCAATTTTCATGTGTTGCTCTGACACATTTCAAGTATACTCAGTAGTTGAACAAAAATGTAAAACATTTCTTTTATAGCATTTTTTCTTTGTGTGTGTTGTGCTCTTGAGTGTCCAGCATAGTGCTTGCCCCGTCTATCAGTTGGTGCTTCAGCAGCCTGAGTTTATTGTTAATGAGCTTGTTATTAGGTTCAGATTAGGCTGTGATTTTTGCTAATGTTCAGTAAACTTGTCCATTCTAGCTAAAAGAGAATGTGGAGCCTGTAATCAGATTTCTGTGCACATGTCTTGCATGTTTTGTAGCACATGTGGTGAAGTCTCTTGGCTAAACAAGGCCGCAAAGCTGTGCTGGAGTCAGGATAAACTGAAACAGCGGCACACAGGAAAGAATAAGGACAGGTGCTATTCACCCTGCACTCTGCGGGTCAGCTTTATTTGTGACCTGAATGGATCAGCATGTCCCTATCTCTTGCATGGATGTAAGTGTATGTGTGTGCGTGTGCATGCCTGTGTGTGTTCAATCCATTAAGGCTTCCATCACAGGCGACCTATCCACATTACTCTGAGCAAGAGCTAATGGAGCCTTTGTTCCAGTCACCCAGGGTGCAGTTTGTGGGCTGCGGGGTGCTGCATGTCTCCACTGCATGAGCATTTTACCTACGCAGATGATGCCATACCTACTGAAATGAGCGTTTGCTTTACTAAATAAAATGACTGTTATTATATTGTATCATGCTGGAGTGGGACGCATGGAGTTAAATAATGGCTTTTGTGTTGCTTTCTGTGCCGTCCATTATAGACATCAGACCCCATGGCAGAATCACAAAGGGGCAAAAGAAATGGGAAAGTTGGCACCACTAACTTCAGCATTTAAACAGCTGGGGACATAGGTCATTTTCAGCAAGGAACACTCAGGGCCTTCCAAGAATAATTTATGGGAATCAAAGGTATATTTACCACAAAATACATGTATAAATGTTTGTTTAATAGAATCAGAACTGTATTCAAAGTATTGTGGTATGACTCGTATTTCATACCTTACATGGTTTAAAAAGGTTAATATTCAAAAGGTTAATAGGTGTACTAGATGTAAAATCCCTTCCCTATGAAATGACTGTTGCTGGGACTTAAAGAGCTGGACTGAAGGCCTCACTTATTAGATTTAACAACCAACATCATTATTATGTGACCTTGGAATTAACCACATGTCAATTTAAAACCAGTGGGACTGATTTTGTGAGAGGAAAATGTCACTGTCAGCTTTGTGGATGTCCTAGAAATGTCACTGACTGTAAATATGAGTCACAGTCTACTGCCAGGGCAGCTGGTGGCCTAGTTGTTAGCAAGATGCCCCACGATCAGAAGGGTGGGGGTTTGAATCCCAGAATGGTGGCACCACTGTGGCACCTTTGAGCTAGTTACTGTCCCCACACGATGCTCCCCTTGTTGGTACTGTGGTGTGTTCATACATGGCTAGAAGGGGCCACTTTACTCTAAACTAATCAGGTTTGAGTCTGTGCCTTAACACACAGCAGCCACTCCATTTCCAATATGCTGGTGAAAAATGCAGTTGTAGTCTGACATTCAAAACCTAATTTCTCACACATGAGCATTAAGTGGAGCTCAGATCTATCATCATCAGACCCAGCTACAACTAGAAAATCATCCAGCAACTCCCCTACCATACGGGCTGCTGGGACAGACAGGAGTTCTTGGCCAGCTACAGGGACCAGTCTTCAAGGCCTTTCCTGTTGGACACTGTAAATGTATGTGTGGAAAACAGGTGGGGGTCTGTGCTATGCTAAACGCCAACTCTGGCCTGCTGGCCCTCCTGTTCAACTTACTTTCCAATGTCACCTCCCTGGACAATAAACTGGACTCCATCTGACTCTGGCACTCTTCCTAGCATGAGTTTAGCATGGAAGGAGACATGCAGCATTCAGCAACAGCTCTGTCTGGTAAAACACAAGCTGGGGAATTGAATGTTTACATTTACAGTGAATGATGTATAAACACTGTGCTAGTCCCTAGAAATTGCTGATGGAGTTTACAGGGGTAAAATCCACCCCCACGTCTCAGATCATATTTCTGTTATGCTAATCCCAGAATACAGGCTACCTTCTGATGACTGTCTGGACTACCTTCCAAACATGCTGAATGATCTCTCTGCACTGTTTAAGGCACTGTAAGAACAGTTCAGCAGATGATGCAAGCACCATCACTTTTCACTTGGCCCTCACCCACAAAAAGTAGAATGCTATTTAAGGGCTCCAGTACTCAACATCACCCATCAGCATCTGGTAGGAAAGCTGAGACCAAAACACCACTGTCTGCTGGGCCTGAATAACTCCCTTGCAACTGGATCCTGGATTTCCTGCCCCGGAGACCCCAGTCAATCAGAATCAGGAGCAACATCTTCAGCGCCCCACACTCTGCACAGGAGCACCACAGGGGTGAGCACTCAATCTACTGCTTTTCACGCTGCTGACCCATGACTGTAAGGCAAGACACAGTTCAAACCACATCATCAAGATTTCTAATGACATGACCATGGTGGGTTTGAGGGAAAGACAGTAGAATTAACAAAGGAGGTACAACAGACTGATGCAGAACCAACAACCGGTCTCTTAATATGGACAAAACAAAAGAGATGGTTGCTGACTTGAGGAGCGCACACAATGAACACTTTTTGCAGTTCTTTCGTGTTCACATCCCGGAGAGCCCTATATAGACCCTCAAAACTAGCTCCACTGCCAAGAAAGGCAAGCAGCATCTCTACTTCCTGAAGGGAAGAGCTCCTCTCCCAACTCCACGTTTAAAAAAAAAACCATGTTCAACAGAGAGACTATAGGGAGTCTCCCAAGTAGCTGCACCATGCCAATCCTGGGAATTATACCACATTTTTCTCCACTTTAACACAGATGGTGACAAGCCACCAGCATTGTTTATGATCCCACGCACCCCTCCCACATTCACTTCTTCTTGCTGTCTCCCTAAAGGTTCCGTAACATACAGCCCTTCATTGCTGGAATGGAAAACAATTTGTTCCCATAGGCCATTAAAATTTAAATCAGATCTAAATGAGAACTGTACTCCCCATATGTAAGAATCCCCATCACAAACATCTCATAATTTACCTTTCCTTTTATTAATAGTCTATTACATTGATTCTGCTGTGCATTAATTGCTTGCCAGCTAGAATACAACGGCTTTCATAACACTGTATTCATCCACACTCGTTAATTGGCTGCCCTGTCTTGTAATAATATATTTTACTTTTATTTTGTATTGTATTGCATTGCCTGCCCTAATGTTTGAGTCTTTATATGCACTCTGTGTAGTCCAGTCCACAATTATATAGTCCTGTAATTTTACGTTGCATCAAGGTCTTGGTGGAACATTTTTGTTTCACCATGAACTGTGTAGATGGTTGAAATGAAAGTTCCTACTTGACTGCTTGAGAATAGGTGGAAGCTCTACAATAGCAAAACAGCATACAAGGTAAACTAAATTTATCTTTAACAAGCTTCTGTTGAAACATGGAATGTCTTTATTAGTTTCAAATGTCTAATCCAGAGCCTAAATATGTTCCTATACAAACACGCTTACACACCATTGGATGCTAGCAGATATAATGGCAGGATTTTTCCCATTTCTTTGACTGGCTTATGGCCTTAAATGAAGGTCTAGTCTTTATTGTCATGGTTCAGCAAAGACTGTATTAGCGTGAAAAAGGAACTTGCTAGGCATCTGCACAAAGTCAATCCTGTCCCTTGACTAGATTTGACACTGAACACTTCTACATCAGTAAACACATGTACACCGCTGTACAGGGCAACATGGCAAGTGATTATAGATTATTTGTCACATCTTGACCACCAGATATCCTATCTTTATACACCGTGGCACTGCTGAAGCAAGTGATAAACCCCTATGAAAGAAAAAAGACAGCCTGCTTATTGTCACAGCAAAACCAAGAACTGAGAACAGCTTCCACTCTTCTGGGAAGGCTTTCCACAAGATTTTGGAGTTTCTGTGGGAATTTGTGCCCATTCATTCTGTAGAGCATTTATGAGGTCAGACAATGATATTGGATGAGAAGACCTGGCTCACAAACTCCGTTCCAGTACATCCCAAAAGTTCTGAATGGGGTCGAGGTCAGGCTCTGTGCAGGCCAGTAAAGTTCTTCCACACTTAAACTCAACCAACCATGTCTTTATGGAGATTGCTTTGTACACTGGGGGCACAGTGATGCTTTGTCCAAAAAGTTGGAAGCATGGTTTTGTCCATTGTCCTGATATGCTGAAGCATTAAGATTGGAAGTAACCGGCATTACTATGATTAGGATGTGTGGCATTTAATTAATTTGTGAATTAACATAACAAAACAAACACCAACAAATAGCATACCCTTCAACGTCACAATTATAAGAACAGGTTTTTGGTACACTATGGTTATAATAATCTTTTGCTATAACATTAAAGATTAAAAATGCTACGTTAATGATACATCATGACTTAACATAAACATAAAACTGTGATGACAAACATGCCTGTTTCTGGTTAAGCCATTTCTAATGAGATGTTTTCCAAAAATAGTTTGCTAGTGTGAGAAAAAAATACTCCTGTCAAGTCTGCTGCATTTCTGTTGGCCCAGGTTCAGTGGTCAGTGTGTGTTTGAGGGGTAGAGTGTTTTCTGATTGACAGCCCTGCTCTCTTTTGTTTGCCAGACACTGACAAAATATGAGACTTCCAAAACAAAGCCTGTGGAGAATTTCTGCAACATTTTGGATCAAATTTCAAGATGTTTTAACTATGCTGAGTATAAATGGCCTCATGGCTAGGTCTGGAATCAATAGAGGATTATAACCATTCACACTGGTGTTGTGAGAAAACATCTTTTTTTTCCAGTTATAAGTTTTGATATATCCTGAAGGGTCCATTTTTATGCCCCCTGGACATTCATGGCTCTGGGAGTTGAATACTAGCTGTGTGAGAAAGACTGTGTGTGGCAGGATGGTTTTACTTCTGGTTTATAATGGATAATAGCATCGCTATTTTTGAATTCAAACCTTGCTCCGGAAATGCCAACGTCCAGAGCTGGTATTGAACTGACAGGTGGCATTCCTCACCTGGTTTGAAACAAAACCAGGCATGTTAAGTAAAGCAGTATACTGAAATTTACAGTAAAATTACAAACTATATTGCAGTTTATTTTGCCTATTTTGAAATCTACACATAATACAGAACTTTCTTTCTTTCTTTCTGAAGACAGTCATCCATCATCAGTGAAGCTGTGCAGTAGGAATACATTAGTATTGCTGTAAACTGTTACCAATTACACAGAAATCAGATATCATGGAGGTTTCTACTCCACCAACGCCCAAGGAAACCAAAATCTGTCTTCTTTTCAAGCAAAATAATAAAACATAGAGGAAACTGAATGTAGATAGTGATTGTCTCAGTCCTATTGATGTTTTACAACAGTAACAAAATTCTACCAGTCAAAAGTTTTTGCACACACTAAAAGTTTCTACTTTTGCATGTTTACTCACTTATCACACAAATTCATCTGAATATTAGGACATGCTAACTCCTTGGTTAGACTGAAACTTACACCATAATATGCTTGAATGTGACACATCTCGCTAGCTCAGCCACTTACTGTGCACTCCAGAGCCACAGGGTTTCAAAAGCACAGTGAGGAGGTCATCAAAAATGTTGACGTGGAACAGAAAGTTTCAGTGAAAATAAAGTTTGTGAAACACAACGTGGAATACACACACTAACTGTGGCTTCATCTGGACATGTTGTGTTGTGTATCTCCTCACACATTTGATTTCCAGAGTTGAAAATGTGCTATTCTGGTGGAAAACATTCTTTCAGCTTGTTTCTTAGTCTAACCACTCTCTGTCAGCAGTAGTTGTTGAAGGTAGTCTCTCAACTTCGTTCTCATTCGCAACAAATTTCCTCTTGCGTTTAAAAGGTGGGGGAAAATCAACCATCACCAGTTGCTTAAACTTTGGTAAATTGAGCGGAATGTGCAATCAGCCACATGTGAAACATCTCTAATTATGTTCTGAGCAACCTCTCACGTTTGATTTCCAAACGCTCAACCCATTCACACTACAGTTACAGTGTTATATTGTCTATTTGTTATATTGTTTCTGTCATTCCTCACACTTCATCAATGCTGTAACTGACTCCTGTGGAATAATGACACTTATAGTGCAAAACTAGTCACTCTGTTTACATCCCAGACACACTACAATGTAACATAACACTACTGTACATTGTTGTGATGTCTATTTATTGTGTTGTCTATTGTCTGTGTTGTATCCGGCATTTTTATGAATATTGCTATACAATGCACTGGAGTCAACAGAAAAATGTCTCATCTCACTATGTACATGCTCACAGCCGCTGACCACAATAAAGTAACCTTGAACCTTGTTGAGCGAGAGCACAAACTACCCACAAACTGAACATTTAGGCTTGATGGCCAATTTTCCGCATTATTGTTGGTTAATGTACAATTGCGCTCCTGTTCGAGTGACCTGGACACACATTCCTGCTATGGTTTGTGTGTGCTTCACCTGATGTTCTAAACTAAGAACAGGAGTCTGATTTTACAATGTTCCATTTTGTTCGTTGAACCAATCCCTCAGACTCCCTCCACTTACCATTCTGGAATGTGGGAGTGTCAGTGCTTTCTTCTGCTCAGACATGAAGAAGCAAGATAATAAACAAGTGAGCCAAAATGGACCGAATCTCAAAATACTGCCGGGATCTTTACAGCCATTAAAAGAGAAAGAAGTCTTAATGAATGGTTAGAAAATGATGCGAGCTCAGTTTATGTAAGGACAGCTTTTTAGCTGAAAAACTTCCTTTTACAGGCTAGAGTTAATATTAAGTTAGAGAGAAAACACCAGTTTCTGGCAACATCTCTGGCCTGGTGACACTGTAATGAAGAAGCAAGCTACTGTAGGTGTGGAGGACATCTTTGGATAGACTGGCCATTTTTGAACATCAAACAAAAATGGGGTGAGTGAGTGCATACACACACACACACACACAGCCAATTGAGGCAGCTGCATGGCGGTGCCTGTGTGCCAGTGATTATGAATGAGGGGCTGTGTGTGATGTAGCTGCTGGCGTCACTGTCCCGTGTCTCTGTTGGGCTGTGATGAACGGGGGCCGGCGCTCACTGCTGCAGGACGCCAGGAGAGGAGAGTGACTCACACACACACACACCCTCTGGTGAGGGATGAGAGCCAATACCTCTTACACACACACACACACACACAAAACTACTCTGTACCAGCGGGCACCCTCAGCACCTATAACACTGATGAGTCACAGAAAGGTAGGTGGGGGGTGGAGAGTAAGAGAGGAGAAAAGAAATAAAAGAGAGAGAATTAATAAATGAACTCGAGAAAGACAGAAATAATAGAAGAAAATAACAGAGAAGAGAGAGAGAGAGAGAGAGAGAGACAGAGAGAGAGAGAGAGAGAGAGAGGGAAATAGAGAGAGACAGAGAGAGGGAGGGAGGGAAGGAGGGAGGGAGGGATGGAGGGAGGGAGGGAGAGAGACGGAGGACAGAGACAAAATAAAGAGCAAAAAGTGACGAAGAGAAAATAAAAGAGTGAGAAGGGTGGAAAAAAGGAAAAGAGAGAAAGAGAGAGGGAGGAGACAAAGAGAGAGAGAGTGTGTGAGGGAGAGAGAGAGAGAGACAGAGAGAGAGAGAGAGAGAGAGAGAGAGAGAGAGAGAGAGAAAGGAAGAGAAATAGAGCAGTCCACAATAAAAAGTGAAAATAGAGAAAGAAGATGAA
>JBBMFX010049652.1:0-25273 GCA_037832545.1 Rhabdalestes septentrionalis
ACCTAAAAATAGTTATTTGTGAATTTTTTTGTGTTATGTAAACTTAATACAATGACAAAGGGTAACAAAATTATTAAGTCACTAAAACTGTAAATATTTAAGTTGATTTAATACCTAGATTTAATTTAACTGTAAAAAAAATATTTATCTAGCATGTAATCCAAATATTTAACCTTTGAAAAATCAATTTTTCTAAGTTCATGAACTTAAAAACATTGAGGTAACGACTTACATCAAATTTTTTGAGTCCTGCTTACTAATTTGGTTTTACAGTGTATGTTTAAAATGTTTAGTTTTGTTAGAGCTTTTTAGCCAAACCATGAAACAAATAATGATATCGTTGAGGAATCCACCAGCCCCATCCACCAATGCTATGATTTCTGAAAGCTAAACCAGGTTTTGGATTTCGATAGTTACCCAATGCCCCAAGTGGATGTGTTCATCGACTGGTTATGACAGCCAGGACAGACATTCGGCCAAACCTCAACTGCAACCCAGCATTGCTGGGAGCTACAAAATGTTTCCTGAACCACAGGGTCAGATCACTTCCCTCTGGATTGGGGAATGGGTCTCACACCGGGCAAGTATGTTTTCACAAACATTAACAAATATATTTTCAACATTCCCTAACCACTAGGCTACCAGCTACCCCACGGCCATTGATTATGAAGATTTCAACACATTGCAATGATGGAGCGGATGCAGGAACTTCCTAAATCTCTCAGGGGCAACATTATAAAATTATTTCTGAATGGAGAATTGATACAGAGCCAAAAGAACTAATTTCAGTATATACAGTAATAACTTAATTTAATTTACAGTAATAAAAATGCAGGAGCTCTAACTTTTTCCTGGAGTGTCAAATTTCTTCTGGAACTTAGGTTAATTGCCATTTTGTTTGCTGTTTTCCCAAATGTATAAGGCATATATTTTGAAATAAAGCTCCCTTGTGCTCCCACAATGGAGCACAAGATTGTGTGCATTCCTGTACGTTTGTTTAGGCTCCCCATCTGTGGGTGCCGGCCGTTCCCCCGGCCGTGCTCAATATATTTATACACATATATATTTAGATACTTTATTGAACTTTGCACTTGTGGAATAAATCTCCAATATCCAATGTTCACTGTGTGCCATTTATATGAAGCATTTTCAGTGACCGATTCATATCATTGTAAAATAAAATTATAAAATGTTAGGCTAAATATGAGTTTCTGTACTAGAGCCTATCAATCACATTTTCCATTGGGGTCAAATAAATAGTAAACATGAATACCTAAAACCTACAACAGCAAGTAAGGTAAAAAAAAAAAAAAAAGGTGCTAACGATGCAAAATGAAAAGCATACTGAGACCATATTGTAGTAGCCAGTGAAATGCTAATAACTGTACTGTCCAACAGTTATTCCAACTATCTCAGCTAAGTCCAGTGTTATATATCAAATCCGTTTTTTTTTTTTTCAAAGAATTTGAAGGGAACTTTTGCTTGTTCATTTTTGAAAACACATTAAAATGGGACTTTGCTGACAGGAAGCTTCCTTTTGCCGCCACCTCCCCCTCAGCCGCCTTTAGGTGTTCCGTGGTGCTCTTTGGGGGGGGTTGGTATTGTCAGGGCTGAAGTCTGTGATGGTGTGTGGCCGCTAAAGACCACCATTCTTTAAGTTTGAAGTTCTTTTAAGGTTTTGTGTTCTTTTATTTTGAAAAGTTATTGGAGATTTGATTAATGTGTGTTTAATTTGCATTCTGTTTTGTCATAGGGTGTTGGGTTCTGATTTTGAGTAGTTCTGTTCTATTTTTGTTGCTGGTCATCACTTTAAATAAGTGTTCCTCCTTGGTTGTTCCTCCTTGGTTAGTATCGCCTTAAACCCTTTTGTTTTGAACATGGAAGCCAGCGGACATGCCTGTCTTCATTGGGGACAAGGGGGGAACTCTGACAAACTGACATTGCATAGCAAAAGAGGAGGCAAAGCCAAACCAAGAAGTAATTAAAATACAAGTAATAAGTTATTAATAAATGATACATTACTAAGTCATTCATAATTAATTACAAACCCTTGGCATGCCCAGTCTGAAAATAAAGTGTTGCAATATAAAGGACTATGGTTAAATAGCCATTTTAAAAGTTTAATTCTAGTATTTTTTATTTTTAGCTATATTGCAGAAATATTTTTGCATAATGCTTTGTTGTATAGAAACATCTGGATAGTACATGTATTGGCATTCCACCTACATTTCATTTTGCAGCATCAACACAGTGCAAATTCAATCATTTAGTGATGAATGTACATACTTGTGGGCCAGTTACCAGACTCCCCTTGCCTGTCCCTGTCAATTTCTCTGTTTCTGTCTCTGTCCCACTGTCGGCTCTGGTAGTGGTAGTTGTTCTGCTGACTGAGGCTGTAGGGCTGCTCATGGTGAGAGCGCAGTGGGTGCTCATTATGAAAGTGTATTGGCTGTTCATGTTTGTGATGGGAATGTATCTGGCTCAGTTGTCTCTGCTGCCTGTTGCGCTCATTGTGCTTCAGCTCATAGTCTTGGTCCTTATGAATGAATTCTGTCCCACGGTGGCGATGATGGTGGTGATGGTGGTGTTTGTGGTGCTGATGGTTGGGGTCTCTGTGTGATGTAGTCCTGTACATCTCAGTTTGGTCCAGTTTGTCCTCATCCAGCAGCAGGCGATGGCTCCAAGGTTCTGTGTACACAGAGTCCTTGCTGGTCATCGGCACGACTTCTGCTGGCTGTGTTTGGTCAGGGTGGGTGAGGTGGTGGTTGTGGTGCTCAGAACAGTTTGTGCTGCCCCGATGGTAGTGGTGGTGATGCTGGTGATGATGATGATGCTGGCTGTGTTGTGGTCTCTTTGGCTCACTTAAGAGCCTTTCCTCCTCCTCTGTCCCTTTCTCCCTCACCTCCTCTTCCACCTCCTCTCCCACCTCCTCTCTTTGGTCCTCAGTCTGAGGTGGCTCCTGCAGTTGGTTGTCCTGAGATCCTTTCCTCTTACTGGCCAATGCTTTCTTGCGTTTAGTTTCATCCTGGTGTCAGAGATTAGAAACAGTAGTGAGGGGTGTATATACTAATATACTGTACTCATTTTTTTTGTATTTATTCATTTATTTATTTTCTTTGTTGAAGATGCGCACATAAGAAAAAACATGTCACTTGACTAGGACACAAAATCATTTGCATTTGACAGCTCCGCTACTTCCTTAAATCTGTTTAAATTTGATTTTAAAAAGATTTCACCAAACATTTTTTTCAATGAATACAATTTAATGGTGAAACGAGAATTAATATAATTTATAGACAGACCAATATTTGAGTGAACTACGCGTCAGCCTACATAGTTCAAGTCATTGTATGTGTCATGTCTGGTTCCCCTCGATTACGCCCCTAACCTAGCCTCTCCCCTGAGAACTAGGTCACAGCCCTGGACAGGTCATATGTGTGTGTGTGTGTGTGTGCTGTCAGGTGCCTAGTCAGCTCAAAGACACACCTGAGCTGAATTATATGATTAGATGTGTTGCTACTAGGACTGGGCAGTGTAAATGGTATGCGGTATAAATGGTATGAATTTGGCCAATGGTAGAGGTGTTGACTATACCGTCCTAACGCGATAGTGTGCATTGATGTTATTAAGGATATGTAAAACAATGATGTCGATTGTAAGTTTTAACAAAAAAAAAACCTTTGTTTTCAGTAAAAACCTACAATCCATATTGCCCAGCTCTAGTTGCTAGGTACCTGATGACAGGTCCACCTGACTTATGTTTAGTTTATGTCACAGAGGTTCGATAAAGGGACCTCATAAATGTGAGATGAAGAACTTTAATAACTATTTTACAAACAAAATAAAGGAAACAAAATACAAAAAGAATGAAGAGGAGAGGGAGGAAGAGAACAAGAGAGAAGGGAGTTGATTTGAGGTGAGTCGATAGGGGGGAAGGAGAGAAGATAGGGAAAAAGACAATGTGAGTTTGTGCCCAGCTGAAGTTCTCTGCGTCTTTTATGGGCGCCGAATTATGGTAACCGCCTTCAGCTGGGTTCTTCTGCCATGGTCCTGCAGTGCCCTCTCATGGCTGTTGCTGGAACCATGACAGTATTGACCAGGGTCAAGGAAGGTGAGGAAGCGGTGAGGACCATCTTGTAGCTGGAGGAGAGTCTGGAGCTGAGGCTGAAGAGCCCAGGCCCCGGTCAGGAGCAGGAGTGGGAAGACCCGACTCCTTTTCTGGTTCCAGAGCTGGAGCGGAGGGATCCGGTCCTGGGTCTGGAGTGGAGGGACCCAGCCCTGGTTCTGGAGTTGAGAGGTCCGATCTTGGTTTTAGAGCTGGAGCTGAGGGACCCGGCCTTGGTTCTAGAGCTGGAGCTGAGGGGTCCGGCCTTTGTTCTGAAGCTGGAGCTGAGAAACCTGGCCTTGGTTTTGGAGCTGGAGCTGAGAAACCCGGCCTTGGTTCTGGAGCTGGAGCTGAGGGATCCGGCCTTGGTTCTGTGTCTGGAGCTGAGAAAACCAGCCTTGGTTCTGGAGTTGGAGCTGAGGGACCCGGTCTTGGCTCTGGGTCTGGAACTGGAGTTGATAGACCCGGTTAAGGTTCTGGGTCTGGAGCTGAGGGACCCAGCCTTGGTTCCGGAGCTGGAGTTAAGGGACCTGGCCATGGTTCTGGTTCTGGAGGTGAGGAACCAGGCCTTGTTTCTGGGTCAGGAGCTGGAGTTGAGGGACCCGGCCTTGGTTCTAGGTCTGGAGCTGAGGGACCTGGTCTTAGTTCTGGGTCTGGAGCTGAGGAAGCATGTCTTGGTGTGGTTTGTCTGGCGGCTGGTGGCCCGGACGCAGCTGGTCTGGTGGCTGGCGGTCTGGACGTGACTGGTCTGGCGGCCGGCGGCCCGGACGCGGCTGGTCTGGCGGCTGGCAGCCCGGACACGGCTTGTCTTGTGGCTGGTGGCTGCCGGCCCGGACGCGGCTGGTCTGGGGGCTAAGGTCTTGGACATGGTGGTAAAGGTGGCTGAACATGGGGGAAAAAGGTTTGAGCTGAAAGAGGGAAAGTCTGAGCTGGAGGAAAAGAAATTTGAACTGGAGTGGAAGGGTCTTGAGTAGGAGAGAATGGGCTCTGAGCTGGGGGAAGAGAAACTTGGGAAAAAGGAAGAGGATCCTGAGCTGGAGGAAGAGGAGCCTCAGTTGGAAGAAGAGAAGCCTGAGCTGGAGGAAGAGGAGCCTGAGCTGGAGGAAGAGGAGCCTGAGCTGGAGGAAGAGGAGTCTGAGCTGGAGGAAGATGACTCTGAGCTGGAGGAAGAGGAGTCTGAGCTGGAGGATGAGAAGTCTGAGCTGGAGGAAAAAAAGTCTGAGCTAAAGGAGGGAAAGTCTGAACTACAGGAAGAGGAACCTGAGTTAGAGGAAGAGAAACCTGAACTGGAATGGAAGGGTTCTGAGTAGGAGGAGAAGGGATCTGAACTAGGTGAAAAAGAACCTGAGCGGGAGGAGATGAGGGCTGATTTGGAGGAGGAAGCAGAGCTGGAGGAGAGGAGATCTGATTTAAAGGAAAAGGAACCTGACCTGCAGGGGAAGAGACATGAGCTGGATAAGAAGGAGTCTGGGTCATGGGAGAAAGACTTGGAGGAAAAGGTCTAAAAAGTGGAGAGGAGAAGGAAGCCTCACTGGTAGATTGAGAAGACGCTAAATGATTCGAAGGGAAGAGATGGGGGTCCTGAACGGTAAAGTCCATCCAGCTGAGAATGAGTTCTGCCCGAAAACTGCAGGGATGCAGGGAGCTCGCCTCGAGCGGCCATTTCATCCTGGAGCCGCGTGTTTAACCCCTCGTGGTATCTGTCCTGGAGGAACGTGTCACTGTGAGAGGAGTACACCGTCAGGGTGCAAATCTCGGTCTGGTACTCCTCTACAGAGCGTCTCCCCTGCCGAAGGTAGAATAGCCAGGGGAGCGAAGCCTCACAGGAAGAGATCAGGGTACTCGCTGGTTCTTTGATGTTATCGTGGGCGCCGCCATCTTGACTTCGCCGAGTCCTGAGCGAGGGGGAGTCAGAAGAAGCTCGGGTCTGGAAGAGCTTGGTATCCATGATGTCTCGTAAACTAACTCGTTCTGTCACAGAGGTTCCATAAAGGGACCTCGTAAACGTGAGAGAGGAGACGTCAGCACGGATTTCCATGATGAAGAACTTTAATAACTATTTTACAAACAAAATAAAGGAAACAAAATACAAAAGGAACGAAGATGAGAGGGAGGAAGAAAACAAGAGAGAAGGGAGTTGATTTGAGTCGAATGGGAGGAAGTAGAGAAGACAAAAAAAAGACAATAAGACAATATGAGTTCGTGCCCAGCTGAAGTTCTCGGTGTCTTTTATGGGCGCCGAATTATGGTACCCGCCTTCAGCTGGGTCCTTCTGCCACGGTCCTGCAGTGCCCTCTTGTGGCTGTTGCTGGAACTGTGACAGTTTAATTACTTGGGTTAGTGTCTGCGTTGTGTGATTGTGTGCTTCTGATATGTGCTGTGTTCATCCTAGGATTCGTTGTGTGGACACCAAGTTTTTTTGTGAGCATTTGAAGCTCAAGGCTGAGAATGAAGTTCTGGACTCCTCACAAGGAAAGGGGGCTTGTGAGTAAATAAAAAAAGTAACAATTTTGTTCCAGTCTGTGCTATGAGGAGAACAGGACCCCAGTGAATATATGCTTACGACCAGCCTACTACGAGGAACAGATCATTAAATCTTTATGAAACGTAGCGTGAACCTCTAGCCCTGATCTCCCCATCAGGAGAAGTTACTGTGAGCCTCATGAGTTGTCTCCACTGAGCCGGAGCGAGAGTGGAGCTTGGAACTATCGCTAGAACTCCTGTTAGGACTGCAAAGGCGTTCTCAGCTTTCCAGCCCGGCGAATCTTACTGTCCAAGTTTAAAATATTTGTAGTTCAGTTTAGATGTTTGGTGATTTTCTGTTATGAAGAACTAAATTCTGGTGACATTTGTTGATTAAAGAAACATTATCTATTTAAGTTGGAGTCCCTCTCGTGTGTTCGCATTCACACTACACTCCATGAAATTAAGATACCCAACAAGGCAAATTAGCATATTCATGAGCATGTAATAAAGCTGAAACCAATTTTAGAACTATAAAAGTTGTCTGTTTTTGCTTCGGAATTTTGCTTCTTCATCATCGATATGAGGCTGATAATGAAGATTAGATTAGCTCCAGTGCAACATTAAGAAGCAAACCTCAGACATCAATAATGTCTTGGTCAATAAAGTTTGTTGGGGATAAATGTAGTAAAAATGTAATGTACTTGATATTTCTACAGGACAATTTAATCTGGGGTGATTGATTTGAATCTCTTCTACTTCCTTTGAGAGCTGGCCAGGCAGAGGCCACTGCCACTGTAGATCAATAAACAAATTGACCATTTTCAGCCTTGAAACCCACTTGTGCACTGCTCTGAAATCAGTTAATGTTATGTTATGTCCACATAGTCATTCTTATTCTTCTATGCCTGATCTTTTACTATGGTGCTGATTTTCCACAAAGTGAATATTGCCACAGTCAATTGTGGCTCATAGCTAATATCTCCTTTACTCCTCATGCATTTGAAAATTCAAAGATTCTTATCTTTATAAGGGTAATTTCGGAGACAAATGGAAAATATATGTACAGCTAGATGCAAATATTTGGTCCCTTTGGTTAAATGACATGCTTTGATTTTGTAAATTTTTATATGAATGTTCTTTAAGATAAGTATGAATTAATACTGTTCTTTCTTTATGCTAAATTTTGCTGATATAACAGCTAATTAAAGACTAATTACTATAAGGGCACCAACACTGATCATCTAGGGATCTATTAATAAAGCAAACTAACTATACCAACTGACTTACCAGAGGTTCTTCTACCTCAAATCCGTCTTCTTTCATGTTCAATGTTTAAATGTAAGGTGGCAAGGAAAAAATTAAAAAGTGCCATTAACAAGCAGAACACACATGACAAGGGAATATGTCTCCCAGAATATGTCTCGCAGAATATCTAGGTTGGTTTCTGCATTATTTAGTTATGTCTTAAAGTGAAATTGTTAATTGTAGGCCAATTAGGATTTTCTATACAGTAGTCAGGATGTCTGCTAATTGTAGCTATCCATCATCTAACCAGTTAATATACATTAGTTTTAATATGTATTGCTAATAATGGTAAAAGAAAAAAATGTTAAATCTGAAAATAATTGTGAACCATTTTCCCCTGCAATACTTTATATGTATCTATACTATATTTGAAACAGATATAATAAGTCAAAAATATCCCAATTATTGATAATCAATACATTAGGGATCAACCAGGCAACCTTAAAATTATAATAACTTACTATGAGGCAGCTTATGGATGCATTAAATGCTTCCTTTCTTGAGTACTGTGAATATTTCTGACTCATGAAACCTGTCTTATTGGCATTGCCTCTGAGAGATGTCTGTGCCTACCTTAGAAGTTGTGGGGCTGGTAGGGAGTGTGTTCTCGGCGAGTTTCTCTAACAGGGGGTTGGTTGGTTCCATCTCTGGAGGATGAGTGGCTCTCCAGTAAGTCTCCAGGTATTCAGCTATGTGCTCACAGGCATCTGAAAGCTGGTTCTCATCTAAGATGACATCAAAGATCTCCTAAAATGTTAAATAACAATATCTCAGCAAGGATGGGCATTACAATAAACACATGCTACAATGCCAGACAAAACTAACATCAGAACATAAAGTCATGGTGCCTTGGGAAAAAATAACTAATTAAGTGTATGACCTCTGTGAGCTTGTCACATAAGGACAAAGTAACTTAAAAAGGCACATAACTTATAAAGGCATTACACCTGCATTATTGAGCATGTCTAGGGTAAGATTATCACATGCACAGCCCCCTTGACACATCAAGGTCACAGGAGGTGAATGCCTCACGGTCTATAAACAGGAAGAGGAAGCTTAGTTATTTGCTCAGTCATTGAATGCTACCCTCCCGACCAAGCTTAACATTTTCGCTCACGTAAGTAAACCTTTTTTGTTCGCTAGTGCATGTATGTGTATGTTGATTCCTGGTGGGAATCTTTTGTTGCAGCATTCACAGACTAAATTGCATGTCAAACCAGTTCTCTCACTTCTCTCCGCGTCTGAGCTCTTCCAACACGCTACACGGGCGAGCTCAGCACCGGTAAGTCTTCTTGTCTTTTCTATCATAGGACAGAATGACTGAGTCCGCTGTTGTGAGCTCAGTGGAGTGGGACAGGTTGGTGGCTTTGGTCGATCTGCAGGGAAACAAGATCAAGCGGCTGCGGAATGAAGTCGCCCATCTACACCAGGTGGTGGCTCAGCAGCAGCCATCTACCCCCGAGGCACCTGCTGTGATGCCTCAGCCCCAACTCGTCTCTCTGTCTCCCTCCTCTCTTCCCCTTCAATCATCATCTCTTCAACCCAAAATTTCACCACCGGAGAAGTGGAATGGTGTAGACGCGAAGTGTGATGTTTTTCTGATTTCTGATTAACCTCTCTCTTGTGTATAAGTTTAAGCCAGCAACTTACTCCACAGAGAGTACGAAGATTGCACCTCTTGTCTCCCTCCTCACCAGGCAGGCAGGCAACCGAGTGGGCCACGCCGGTCCTTAAGAGCGACATCGCAGAGTGTTATAGTTATCCTCATTTCACTAAGCTACTCAGGGCCGTGTTTCAACATCCAGACAGCGAGGTGGTAGTGGCCACTAGTCTCTACCATCTGCAGCAGGGGGACCGTCTGACAAGTAAATACACCGCTGAATTACGTACACTTGCTGTACAGGCGGTTTGGGGGGATAATTCAACTGTGTATGAGGATCGATATGAGGATTAGCTTTTGCCCCCAGTCAGCTCCTCGTAGCCTGCTGCCCACGCCTTCTCTACCAACATTTAAGGTTGTTCCTAACATCCTGGAACCTCCACCTCCGTCGGATGCCATATCGGGAGCTGGGGAACCCATGCAGATAGGACTCGCTGCTACCGCGAGGGGCTCTGTGCTTACTGCGCATCTCCCGAACACCATTGGGTCTATCCCGTCTATCCACTCCATCTGGAAAATGCACAAGCTCGGTGAAGATGAGGAGGTCTTCCACTGTGTTGTCTGTGACCGCCTCCAATGACCTCAACCCTTTCCCATTTCCTGGTTAAAGCACACATCCAACACAACTACAAACAGGTCAGTGTCGAGGCTTTCATTGATTCCGTAGCCGCGGCAGCTTTATTGACATTTCTTTTGCTATTCAGTTGGGTGTGAAAGTCGAAGCATTATCCCAAGCTGCTTCACATCAAGCCGTAGATGCTCGTACTTCACAGCCCCATTAATTCTCGGACGTGCCCCCTCCAACTCACCATCGGCCAGCACTACAAGAAAATCACCTTCCTTGTCACTTGTCTCACCTCTCCTCCCGTCATCGGGCTACCCCTGGTTACTGTGTCACGACCCCCTCATGTCCTGGTCCAAACATCAAATCCTTCAGTGGGTGGCAACCTGTAAAGATCTGTGTCTCCCGACGGTAGCTGGGACGTGTTCAGGGGAGCCCCAACACCCTGAAGTCGATCTCACTGCCATCCCGAAGTCATATCGGGATTCTCAGGAGGTCTTTAGTAAGCGTTGCACCATCAGTCTGCCACCCCTTCGACCATACGACCTCGCCATTGACCTCCAGCCCGGTATGACTCTGCCCCGTGGTCGCCTGTATGCCCTCTCTGAAGACGAACAGAAGGCCATGGACGAGTATGTGACTGAGGGCCTCTGTCAGGGAACACTCCGCCCCTCATCCTTCCCGGGTGCCACAGGGTTTTTCTTCATAAAAAAGACGCATGACAGCCTGCTTCCTTGTGTCGACTATCAGGGTCTCAACCAAATAACACCGTCATCCACTTCCCCTTTATAACACCGCCCTGGACGCTCTCTTTGGTGCAACCATTTTTACAAAACTTGATCTCCGTAATGCCTACAATCTAGTATGCATCAGAGATGGCGATTAGTGGAAGACGGCTTTCGTTACACCCACCGGCCACTACGAGTTGCAGTTAATGCCTTTTGGCTTGTGCAATAGTCCTGCAGCCTTTCAGAAATAAATCAAGACGTGTTCCGGAACATGCTGGGTCGCTGGGTCTTCGTGTATTTAGATGACATCCTGATATACTCAAAGACAGAAGAAGAACATCTCCAGCACATCCGAGAACTGTTAAAGAGGTTGCTGGCCCACCAACAATTTTGAAAAATGCGCTTTCCATCAGCGTTCTAACACATTTCTTGGATTAGTCATCTCCCCTCAGGATGTGGCCATGGATCCCCAGAAACTGAGCGCTGTGCATAGTTGGCCTCTACTCACTACACTGAAACAGCTCCAGCGATTTCTGGGGTTTGCGAATTTCTACTGCTGCTTTTTCCGGGACTTCAGTTCAGTCATGGCACCTCTGACTGCTCTTACTTGACCTTCAACTTCACCCTTCAAATTCACTTCTCCTGCCATCCACACATTTCTTCATCTTTGTCATCTCTTCACCTCAGCCCCCATACTTATTCACTCGGACATTGCCAACCCATTCATTGTGGAAGTGGACTTCTCCGATGTGGGCGTAGGAGCCGTTCTGTCCCAACGAGGTCCAGACCAGAAATTGCATCCTTGTAGTATATTTTCCAGAAAGTTTAATCCCACTAAGCAGCAATATGGGGTAGGGGACCATGAGCTGTTAGCTATCAAGTGGGCTCTGGAAGAATGGCATCATTGGCTTCAGGGCGGACATGATCCATTCATTGTCTGGACTGACCATCAGAACCTAAAAGGCATCCAGCAGGCGAGACAATTGAACCCCCAGTAGGTGCGGTGGGCCTTGTTTTTCGAACAGTTCAACCTTACCATCTCGCACAACCCGGGGTCAAAGAACACCAAAGCCGGTACCCTGTCCAGGATGCACTAAGCGGATGTGCCTCAGACGGACCCCGCGGCCATCATCCCGGGGAGTCTCATTGTTTCTCCCCTCCAGTGGGAGTTGGAAGATAGAGTACACCTGGGGCAGGCTTTGAAGCCCCCACTGAACACCATTCCTCCGGGAAAAATCCCCACTGCTCTGCGCTCTGAGGTTCTTCAATGGGGCCACTCATCCGGGCATTAATCGGAGTCCAAATTTACTACAACAAGCCTTTTGGTGGCAGGCCTGTGCGGTGTGTGCCAGGTCAAAATCCACCAATCAGCTAATGCCGGGCGAACTCAGTACCGGTAAGTCTTCTTGTCTTTTCTATCATATGACAAAGATAAAGGAGGGGGCTTGCAAGATGAAACCAAAGAAGATCGACGAACACTGGGAGTCCTGCAAGACTGCTTTCTTTGCCATTCCAGATGACTTCATCCACAAGTTATTTCAGTCACTGCCAGGACTTATGGATGCGGTCCTCCAAGCTCATGGAAGTCATAAACGGTATTAGTTGTTTTTTCCAAGGCACCATGATTTTATGTTTTGATGTTATTGCAGCATATTTGTGAATTCTAAATAAAGTATATGTATAATTTCTACAATATTTTTGTATATGACAAGACTTTTGTCAAGGCAAAATTTGCCCTTTTGGTCCTTATTAGATGATACATCACAATACAATGAATAATGCAAAACTTTATTTTGGTATAATAAGCATAATTTAGAGGCATTTATCTTTCTTATAAGCCATTTCTGATTTCAACTGATTAACTACAAGTCAATTTATTATTTGTTGTTTCTACAATTTGGTTAAGGTACAAGACTTTTGTCAGGCACTGTATGTATTGTGCAAACCACAAACCAAACAACAAAAATGTGTCATTGTCTACATCCAAGGACTCATGAGGTTTCTTTCAACATAACCTACAATAATATTCTCTTGATAATAAGATCAACCATTCCCTGATTAAATCCTTATGCATGACTGGAATGAGAGGACAAGCAAGGAAATCTTTAAAGGAGGACATTCTAGTGGTTTTTGTTCGGTTTTATACAGTATAGACAATGCAATGTCCACTGTGTGCGGAAGGACACATAGCAAAAAATTAGCCTGTTCTCTTTTGGATCAATCACTGAGCTTCAAACGATCTCTGGAGGCAACATCAGCACTAGAACTGCACATTTAGAGCTTAATGAAATGGGTGTCCATGACTGAGCAGCTGGACACAAACCTAAGGTCACCAAATGCAATGTAAAGTGTTGGATGGAGTGGTGTAAAGCATGAAAACACCAGACCTTGGAGCAGCAGAAATGTGTACCTAGTAAAAATGAATTTGGTGAATGACAGTAAAATGATATCCACCAGAATGCATAAGGTCAATGGTCATTTTGGCAGGAGAAGGTCTGGCCCTGTTTATCAGGGTTTGGGCTTGACCTCTCCTATTTAGCCAAGGGTAACATTAATAGTACTCCACTGATGGATATTTTTGAGAGTTGTTTGGGTCCAACTTTATGGGGGAAGGCCCTTTCCTTTTCCATAATGACTATGTGAGTTAAGCCAGCTCCATGAACACATGTTGAATAAAAAGGAACTCTAGTGGCCTACATGGAGCTCTGATCTCAGCCCAAATAAACAACTTTGGTATGAAGTGGAATGTCAGTTGCGAGCCATTCAACATCAATTGCAAATTCTCTCTTGACTGAATGGGCACACAATTCTAGAGAACACTTCAGAAATGTAGACACCCTTCACAGAACATTCAACATTTAACTCTGCAAAATGGGTCTAACTTACTGTACATTGTTTTGGAATGGGATGCTAAGATTTCTACATACTTTTGACCATGATGTATCTCAAGAGATATCAAAGATCTAGCCAGTCATCTTTCAAACTAAAGAACTGGCATTCATGGCTCTGGGGCACTGATCAAATGCTGTCAAATGAGTGCATTCTTACATTGGGACACTGAGCAAGTTTGTCTGCCGCCACCATCTGAACATTGAGATGTTTGGTCTGAGACTTTCCCCTAGTTTTTATCAACCTGGTGAGAACCTAAGGCATCAGAGGAGAAAAGAGGAGGAAGAAAGGTGAAGTAAGAAATGAGTATAAGAACAGGAAGAAGTTATAGGACACAATCTGAACAAAAAGTGGACATCACACCTGAAGTAAATAACTCAGTACCTGTTTCTTTAGAACTCTTTCACTTGTTTTAAAGCTATAAATGGCCTAGCCCTGCATGCATCTTTTTATCATACACCATATGATCTTAGATCTCTTTAATTGAGCTTTTATTTGAATTTAAACAATTGTGATTAATGCTCTGTCTTATGTCTCTGTTTACTTGAACTAAACCTGAAATATAATTAATTATGGTTCACTGGGTTGGGCTGAGTGATGACCCTCATAAAAAAACTGTCTATAATTTGACAATTACTTATAAATGTACAAACCAGCACAAACAATCCAAATTATTTAGCTTCAATTTTCACACATCACACATACACACATATCAGAAGTCTCACACTGTCACACATAATTATCAATATCACTAATGCCAGGCTGTAATATGTTTATGCTGTCTGGCAGGTCTTATTGAAGTTAATTAATTGAACTCGGTTAAAGGATCACGGTGAGCAAACCTTGGGGGATGAAATCTTGACATAGACGAGGATAGGGGCCAGGGATGTTTTGCTGAGCTGGAGGGGGTGGTTTATTGTGTCTGCATCCAGGACCACCAGCTGAAGGCTGCGGGCTAGCTCAAAGATCCTCTCTACCTCACCTTGAATTTGGGCTGCAGGGACATGGAGGGACACTTAACTAAACCAACACTTGAAACATGAAATATGATCAAAGGGTATTTATGTAAATCATTAATCCTGTGTTTTTTAGCCTGCCACACTGAGTACAGTGTGTATCTAGCAGAAAATGTTGACTCAAAAAACACATTTACGATAGAAATCAGTGAGCAGGTGCTCTTCCATTTACAACATTAAATCTTAATTAGAAAATGCTTTAAAACCATCATAGCTCTTGTAGGGACTATTTATGTCCTTCACATAGCCCCTGTTTTCAGAAGGAAATCAATAAAACATATTAATAAGCTAATTCATCATAATAAAACACTGAATTACACAACCATTAAACGATGCATAGAAACTTGTCACATTGTGGGTGTGCCCATTCAGTTGGGAAACACAAGAGCAGACTTCCATCATAATTCATTTCACTTTATTTTTCAAAAAGACACAAAGCAAAAGGCTCAATG
Organism: Rhabdalestes septentrionalis; assembly: GCA_037832545.1. Classification (NCBI taxonomy): domain Eukaryota; kingdom Metazoa; phylum Chordata; class Actinopteri; order Characiformes; family Alestidae; genus Rhabdalestes; species Rhabdalestes septentrionalis. Next base: position 15,184 of record JBBMFX010049652.1, read on the forward strand.
GCCCTAACTCCAAAACGAAACTGAACAGAAACGATAGAAAACAGTGATGGATAAAGTGTGGGGCACCCTGGATGGGACCTTGCACACCAGGACTAAGAGTGGCTCCCCAAAGGGGGTTTTGCCCCCAAGGACATTGAAAGGCACTGGTTGGTGTCTCTACCCCCAAGGACAGTGAGGGGCTCCCCAGAAGGGGCTCCAAGTGCAAATATGGGAACTCTCAAAAGGGAGTGTCCCAGGAGACCCATCCGGACAGCTGTGGCTGTGCAGAGCACCAGTGGTATGCGGTTGGGTGGGTCTCACAGGACATTGCCCTTTGCCTTTTAAATTTGTGGAGACGTGTTCTGAAATGCTGGTCCACCGTCAAACTAGGCATTGTTGATATGAAAGTTCCCAAAGTCCTGGATTTGTTTGTTTAGGCTCTCATGCCTTTTTGTTTTACTTTTTTTCAAATAAAATACACTTTGATCATGAAAGTCTGCTTGTGCTGGTGTCTTGGTCGGGAGAGAGAGGGGAACCAAGACATCTGCAAAACTATAGATTGACTTATGAGGCAGGGATGAAACCTAGTCCTAGCCCATCATGAATGGATATTTTCATCAAAAGTAAAAAATGGCTCAGGACTAGGTTCAAACTGACCTTATGTGTCAGTTTCAAGTTTAGTAGCAATGAACTTTGCCAAAATGCTGACAATACAGTTTTGAATCTGTAAATTAGAAAACACCAACTTTACTCTCAAAAAGTTCCGGAAATAGATATACACATATGTAGGTATGATGTAAGGCAAAGCAAAAACTTCTTTACCTTGCAGGACAGAGCCCATATACCTATATAAAACTCATATCAGAGCTGTCAAAAAAATACAGATACACTGTCAGAAAAAACTGCACCTTTCAAGGTTCAAATGCAGTCCCTGGGTTGGTACCTGGGTTGCCATAAATGTAAATACCAACAGTACCTCTTCTGTACCTTTAGGGAATTTAGTTGTACCATATTTTGCTGCAGTTAACGTACACATATTGCCAGGACAGTTCCCTTTTTCTGAAAGTGTACTGCTGGAGGAATATAATTACTGAAAGTGGTGGTACTAAAACCAACAGGAATAGGTTTGGGAGCGATACATACCAGCAGCATCTGAGGCAAGAGAGCAATGTGCGGGACAGAGCAGAGAGAACCAGTGAGTCCCCTCTACAGTGAGCAACAGTAGCTAGCTATACACTCCTTAACGCAGCTCAGACAGAAAATATCATCCACTATTACCACTATTAGCAGTAGTGAAACGGAGAGTTGTAAGGGTTCTTTGGTTTGACATGGGGTTTTCTCTGTAAGTAGGGAAAGTAACATTTCCTAATAAGCAAAAGAACCTACATCCTCAATGACATATATTGCCAGTAAAAGATGCAGATGTGTTTGTAAAGTCTTTCTTAATACTTTATGATGACTTTTCCAGTGTTAATGATTTGACAGTGCATTGGATGCCTGGGGCCATATGTACAAATTTAGAATCTAACACAAGTGATGCAAAGGAACATTAGCAGTCAAAAGTTAGGAATCAATGTTTTTATTAATATAAAAGCTGTATACTTGTGGAGTATACTTGTGGAGCTACACAAGTTTAAATAGTTACATAAACAAAAAATGATAGAAATATATGCTGTATTTGAATAAATGTGAAACAACATACATGTGGAGTTACACAAGTTTGAATAGTTACATATACAGATATATAGATAGATAGATAGATAGATAGATAGATAGATAGATAGATAGATAGATAGATAGATAGATAGATAGACAGACAGATTTAAATTATAATAAAATCATGCATATTAAAAAGTCAATTTTGTCACTTTAACTCCAGCTGAGGTCCAAATACCTTTCCTAGTCCTCTGGATTGCTTGCTAGCTCGGGTGTTCTCAGTGTGAATTTGTAAGCTTTAACGTTAAAAGAACCTCCACAACAAATTAACCTTTGCATTCACTAATTGATTCTTTACATTTGTGGCAAATTTTTAAGCTTGAGACAGCCAGAATATGCAGATGAGTGCAGAGGAAGATTTGTTAATGTTACATTTGACTTAGTATTGTCAGTAGTGGCCTTTAAGTGGATAGTTGCTCAGCATCATGTTCATGTGTACACACCCTTTATACATATGGCCCCTGAAATGTTGTGCACAAATGAAAAAGTCTACAAAGAGGCATTACCGAGGTTGGAGCGTGTGTTGGAGCGATCCATTATAGCATGTTTGCTGGGGTTGTTCAGGATAGAGCGCTTGGCGAGTGCAATATCTGCTGTCACACGAGTGATTGTTATTCTATCAAGAAACAAAAATCATTAAATCGTTCGCAAGGGAATAGTTGTATGGACACATAACATGATCAGATAATGCCAACAACAAAGTTTAAGGTTAATTAAGACTAAGCTTTGGAGACGCTACATACCTCCCTTCAAATCTGTGTTTTAAAAAATCAAAGAGAGCCTTTTGCATCATGTCTGTAACCTGTGCCAAAAGTGAGGGGAGGGGAGAAGAGAACATGAAACTTTAATGGCCACATAATCCATTCTCAAGCACTGTTAAATCCTCAGGAAAATTTCTAACCCTGCAACTTGTCCACTAGAGAGGGCAGTAAACCCAGTTTTTAAAAAATGACAGTGGGTCTGCCGTCCACAGGAATCTTGTTTATTTCTTTTTTATTTATTTTTATTATTGAAAATGGTGGAAATATGTAAACACATCCTGCTAATTTGAGTGCATAGTTTGTATGCACACATTTATATATATAAATTAATTTCTCCCATAATATAGCACAGGCTACATTAAGTTTTAGTTTTTACACAATATGTCACATTTGATCTGCAATTTGACGGGGACACACAAACGTTTTTCAAAGATTATATACTTTGCAGCTTTGCCTTAATGGTCAGTAATATTTAGGAAATAGGCAGTCACCTCATAGCCCTTAAGCGAAGGACCCATCAGCACCACAGGACGCATGGAAGGAACAACGTCATATGCTGCCAATTGCTCTCCCTGCAAAAATGCACGCAAAAATGTATTATAAGGGAACATTTTTAAAGGGATTTTAATCTTATTTTAATCATGCATTGTTTGTTAAAATAATGTTGCTCTACGATTTGCATGCAGCGTGAAGCCAATTATTTGTAACACTACTACTAAGCATGCAAATGTTAGAAAAGAAAATGATGCTCACTGTGGGAACACTAGGCTGGATCTTGCTTAAATAAATACTCCTCCACAAATGTACTTACCGATTTCTTCTTCACTTGCTGAACTGTGGTATAAGATTGAGAGTAAAAAATTACAATTAATGCAAATGTCTATTCTCACAGCTGTTCTATCTTATGCTACTAGTATTGTTAATGAGTAACTTAAGGAGTGGAACAGGACTGATAGGCAACAAATGTTGGACATTATATTCTGACATAATCACGTTTGATCTCACCTAATTAGTATGTTAATAGAGAGACACTAAAACGCACTGATTCATATGAACCTACCTGTCGGAGGGGGGGTGACTTTCTTTGAGCTCATATCATCTTTGGCAGCACTTGCTGCTTTGCTGGAATTACAAAGAGATTTAAATCACATTTCATTGTAACTATTTACCCAAACCTTAGTACATCAAGAACATTCAGAATTTGCAGCAGATGCTTTGCATCATCTAAAACATGAAAGAAATATGATGTAGTCTGGAACATACTTTTTGGTATCATTGGAAAAAATTTATTTGTGGTTAGTTGGCATACACTGAAATATTATTTAAAATTTTTAATAAAACTATGTGTCCAAAATATTTATTCCTGAGGGTATAAGCAATCATTAACAAACTTTCTCCAAGGATTATGTTTGGAGACATTACCTGCAATACACTAGAAGACGTGCTACATTTTTTCTTTCATGTAAAAATAAACAGAAATCCCTGGACCTTTGCTTGCGAACCCGGAAATCCCTGGACCAGAAATCCCTGGACCTATGCTTGTTAACCAGATTCTGTGATCAGAAACAAAATGTTTTTCTGTACTGGGGAGTGGTCTCAGAAACCTTGCTCTAGTCTCATCAGACATCAAGCAATACAAGTTACGGGTGTCGGCAAAGGTAGGTAGCACAAAATACTAAAAGAATGGGTGCCAATAATTGTGACACATTCTCAAAATCTATAAAGACTGAGATAATTAACTACAGTTACATAATTTCATGATCTTTTTTCGTCAATCTTTACTAAGATGGACAAAAATTACAAGGCTGGCTGCCTTTTAGATTAAATGCTTTTTTTAAGAAATGATTTGTATACTTTGCAAGGGCTTTGGCTGCCTTCCTGGCTTGCACCTCTCTCCTGATGAGAATGGTCTCTAGGTTTACCGGGCTGGGGATGAAACCCACATCCCCTCCCTCTTTTACTGGCCGCCCAATCCACCAGTCATTGTTGAACTTCTGCAAAATAATGAAGCAACTGATATGTCACTGAACATGTAGCAAAACCATTATCCAAAGATCAGTTAAGCTTAAAGTAAATGTATTAAATAGTGCCCCTAACTCTAATATAGTCAGTACGGATGCTACGATACCACTTTTTCAAAAACCGAAAAATTGTAGACAACAACAAAAACATTTTGGTTTATCTACTATATTTGGAAAGAACAAGACTGTTTAAATGTACTACTAACAGAACTACTGCATTAAGGCTGATAAAATTCAGGACTTCCACAGAACAGTGTTGCCCCCTCACCTCTTTGATATGCAAGAAGTCTTTAGCCTCAAAAGAAACCCCATGTCCAGGTATTGGGACATTATCATCATCGGCAGGAGTGTAGGTGTAGTTTGTGCGCACAGCAAAGGCAACAGGCTTGTACTGCCAAAAGGAAACATTGAGATATTTGAATTGCAGAATTGATTCACTCTACATAATATATAATGAATCATATAAGCATAACATTCTCTATTTCTCATCACCTTCTCTGGGATGAACAGGATTCATTTAAAAGTTGGAAAAGATTAATGCATGAAATCATGTGAAAGAATAGTGAATTTAAATGTGTACATGTAAATCAAATGACATTTGACATTTTTTGGTTGTGAAAGACTCACCCATTAAAAGGAATAATTTGGGAAAAATATGTTTAACAATTTTGTAAGCAAGACTGTTTAACATTCCTTAATACCTCCATGCAGTTTAGGGAAAGATTACGGACATTCAGGCACAGTGCTAACTGTATAAATTTCAGTTAGCTAACCAATCACATGCATATTCCCTCACTTATGCTTCCTAGTATCTATAATGTTAGCTGTGTTTGGAATAATGCAGGACAAGGGCATAAACCTGTGCCAGGATAGTACGGACACGTAACCAGTATGGACACCCTAAAATATCCAATAACCAGTAAATTGTCCCTAGAAATTATTTTAAAAATAAATAACAATAAAATCAAAAGTGGCATTAGGCAGACACTCTTTGGCAGAGCGATTTACAATCTTTTGGTACAGGGACTGTCCCCCTGAAGTGAAGGAGTGTTAGGTGTCTTCCTCTAGGACACAATGGTAGAAAGTGTGGGAGGGGTTTGAACCTGTGAACATCAGGTTTACAGGCATGCATTACCCATTAGCCCTCATTAAAATCATGGCTGAATTTAAGGATATTTTGAGCTGGTGGAAAGATAGTCTCAGCCTCAGACGTCACGCCCACCGAATGTTTGTTAAACGTCTGATGCATTTGGTTCACTTAACTGGAAACACTTCAGGAATCTCGAAGTGTTTGGATTTGATTGGTTGAATTTTATCGGAATTCCGGGGGACACGAGTGTCACGTTAATTTACGGTCCGCCGGGAAACAAAGCGCAGACGTGTGATTGCGGAAGAAAAACTGACGTGTTTACATGAGTGACGATGAGCATTTATTAAGATCAGCTAAACGTAGGATTCTCAAATGTTCACGGCATAGACTCTTTAAGAGATAACCAGGAGTTTTGTTCGAGGCACTTAGTGGAGATATTTTAGCCTGTTTGCCGATGGGATTTTGGAAGACAATTATTTATGTTAAGAAGTGGAGAGATATGCTTCAAACAGATGTTTACCGCGAGCCTCTCATCGGTATGGCTGTTGATGAAGTGCACACTATTGTTCTTTGGTAAGTAATGGTATTCTTTATTTAGATCCTATTTGGTTGTAGTGGAAAGGTGTGCATACTTAAACCAAACCTCTTGATTACTGTTGTCATTACCTTTTTAGCTACTTGTAAACTTTGTCAGTTATTTATTGTGGGTATCCATTCAACTACAGCTGTATTACATAGATTGTCCTTTTTATTAATTATATTATATTATATTTAATCATATGAAATGGCAGTGGTTGTCATTATTTTATAAAAACATTACATGACAGATAAATTATAAAAGGAAAACTGCATTGAATGAATACATGTTGATAATTAAATACATTATACTTACAACAACAAATATAGTAACAAATGATCTGTGTGTCTGTGTTACAGGGGGGAACGCCATGGCAGTGATGCTCCGTTCAGAAAGTGGTGTGGTTGGTTGGTGAGCTCAGATCACTCCTGCCTATCTCCTTACCAGTGCTGGCTCTAACTGCTACAGAATCTTTGACAACATTCAAGAAAATAATGAAGCACTTAGGACTACAGAAGTGCTTAGAAGTTGTCAGAAGCCCTGATCGGAGCAACATCAGACTTACAGTTAAAAAAGTGTCTTCAGATGCAACTAATACATTTTCTTGACTCATAGTAAAGGGTCCACAGACTGCATGTACTGTCATTTGCTGCCAAACTATATCTGACTCTTCAATGCTGTTTTCCTTGCCTCCTTTGGACAAAGATCAGTTCACCCACCTGGCACTAGCATTATGTCATCTAACAGAGTTGTTCATTCAATGACAGTGTCAAAAACAACATAATTCAGACTCTCGGAGACCCTCAGTCTGTCCTCAGAGTGGTGATAACAACATCGGCTTTGGGCATTGAATCATACATGCAAGCATTTGGGAGAGCAGGGAGAGATGTCCCATTCCCTCATTCTTTACCATGGAAAGCAGCTTATAGACATTTCAGATAAAATGCGTGAGTATGTCAGTAATGTTGCTTCTTGCAGGATTTGCAGAAGAAAACTAATGTACTTGTTTAATGGGGAGGTTGTACAGCCACTTGCAGTAAAGCATGCTTGTTGTAACAATTGTGTGAAAATGTGTCAGTGCAAGGAAAGTTGTGATTGTATTGCCAGTGACCTGGAACTTCATGCTGAAAAGCCAATTGCACACAAAGTGAGAACTGTCAGCAATCATCAAAGGGAATCTCTCCGTCAGATGTTGATGGATAGGCTTGAGGGAGACGTGGATCATGGACTATGTTGAAAGATTTTGGTTTACCACACATCGCAGGAACACTACTCAATAAAAGACCCAATGATTAATGAGACACTACAGTCATGTGAGACACTGTTTTGCATTGATGACATAATTTGCCAAGTTCATGTGTACGATTTCAATCATGCCAAGATCATTCTTGAAACGGTGATGGAGGTTTTTGGAGACTGTGAATCAGACATTGGCAGCAACAGTTTCGATGACAGTTTGAATGTCTTTGAATTTGATGCAATGTCATTAAACGACTGAATTAAGTCTGTTATGTGGCACATGTAAGAGACATTTGATTTCTTTAATGTTTATGTAAATATGAACTGCTTTATTTCATAGCTGAATGTGATGTGCTACTTGTAATTGTCAACATGCTTTTTTTGGTCAAAGTACAAACAATAAATATTCTTTGAATTACTGCATGTATTGTTGAGAAAATATCTTCAGGCATGACACTGCACTACATTAAGTTCAATATAAAAGTAAACCTTAAAACATCAGTTTATATAAACATCTTTACTAAAATTCTGGACACGTTATATATTTGTGTATAAGTATTTATTACTTGTAAACATATCAAACAGAATTGCAATTGACATGTATTTTTATCATAAGTTAAGATTCAGCAACTTAAAGGAACAAACTATTTACAGTTTTTACAATACAGTTCTTTTTAGTGTTTACAGTTCTTTTTTTTATATACAGCATGCTGCTCCTTACTCTTAAAGTAGCCAGAAGCTTACTCAAAGAAATTAAAATGTCTGCATATATATCCTAATGATTTATTCAGTGTTTTGATCAGATGTGGTAATGTAGACGGCATTGTTGTTATACATGCACGAACAGGGGTCCGTTCTTCATACATCGCTAACTCAGTTAGCTGGATTTGATTGTTGTGGATTTTTCCTGATCTTGGATTGTTTCGTTCTTTGATGCATATCTCGGACTTGTTGTCATATATTAGGGGTGGAGACAAATACAAATACGTTATTCGGAGTGGCACAAATAATGTGTTTTTTACGAATACCGTATTCGGACAAATACTTTTACAAATATTTGTATTCGGGAAACCCCGCCCCCCAGTACACGTCACAGACTCCCATTCGGGAATAGATACTCCTTTCCAGTGCCATCTCCAGCGATTTAAAAGCCACCCCCTCCCAACGCGTCGCTCATATGTAGGGGCAGACTGGAACTTGTTCGTCATGGGAAATTAGTGAACGGCCGTACGACACTGAGGGTATCTCCTTTTACACAGCTCATGTTCGAAATATTCGTTCCACCTTAAAAGCTGCTCTCCAGGCGACAATATCGACATTTCTTTACCTCTGATACAAATAACGGCCGCTCTACACACACGTGGGACTCTATTAAAATTAATGAAAGGCTTTGTAATTAATTAATCTTGATTAATGGCATTTCATCGCAAAAGAAAATTTGCCCCAAAGCGCAAATGTTTTTTTTTTCTTTAAAAGGGTTTTAGTGGGTGACAGAATCAAACAGTGGGCATGGTAAACTCAAGCCCTTTTAATTTCTGAAAAAAACAAACAAACTGCATTTTAATTCGAAACAGAAACACAAACATGATATGCCTGCCTAAAATTGGGCAGATTTAAAAATAAAGTGTTAGTTTAAATACTTATTTAAAATTTTTACATTTTCAAACTAGGATTGTCTTTAAATGGAGAAAACCCACACAGTCACGGAGAGAACATGCAAGCTCCAAACAGAGTAACTCTGCTTAACAAGGATCGAACCCAAGACACTGAGGCAACGGCGCTAACTCCAGTGCAACCATTCTCTCATTTTTGTCCATCAATGTAATTGGTCTACCAGGAAACCGTGCATTGACAAACGTGATTAAATGATTAAATGCATAATGTTTTTTAATAAATTAATCGCAATTAACGCGTTAAATTCTCACCCATCATATATATATTTGCTGCGTTTCCGGTATCTTTATTTAAGTTTTTTTTTAAATTATTATTTTAATGTTTTTTTTTTTCTTTATTAAAGTTTGAAACCCTCTTATAAAAGCCCTTGCTTTGCTTGAGAAAAAAATTAGCTCGTTCTTTTGCCATTTTGTCCACCAATTGAAAGGGTTGTGATCAGTGTTTCTACTCTCGATACATATCGCCTTTTAAACCAATGCAGAAAAGCGCAGTAATCCTAGACAACTCTATTCAGCCATACTAATCGTCAACAACAGGTGTGCTCGAAGAACCAAACTAGCCTCATCGTAATTAGCAAGATGATCAATTCATCCCGGATATGTTAAGCGACGTACGAAGAACGGCCCCCAGATCAATGACCTACTGCTTGTTTTCTTCTCCTACTTTGATTTTCTATCCTGACTGAGTTGTTGCATGCCTGTTCTTCGTACTGGCAAGAAGAAGCGATATATATATGAGGGGTGAGAATTTAACGCATTAATTGCGATTAATTAATTTAAAACATTATGCATTTAATCATTTAATCACTTTTGTTAATGCACGGTTTCCTGGTGGACCGATTACATGGATGCACAATAATGGAAGAATCGGCAGATAGGGTGCGCGGCACTGTGGCGCAGGATTTAGAGCCGTTACCTCATAACAAGAGTGTCTTGGGTTCGATCCCAGGTTTGAGCAGAATTCTGCTGTGTGGAGCTTACATGTTCTCTCCGTTACTGTGTGGGTTTTCTCCATTTAAAGACAATACCATTTT
>JBBMFX010049653.1:0-10000 GCA_037832545.1 Rhabdalestes septentrionalis
GTGTGTGAGTGTGTGTGAGTGTGTGTGAGTGTGTGTGAGTGTGTGTGAGTGTGTGTGAGTGTATGTGAGTGTGTGTGTCTGTGTGTGTGTGTGTGTGTGTCCTCCAGGGTGTTTTCTGTGTTTAAGCGGAGGTTGCAGTGCCATAAGGAGAGACAGGCGGCCGCTTTGTCCTTGGTGCAGCAGAGACGGTGCAGCGCTGCTTTCGTTCGGTGGAGGAGCAGCTGGGCTCAACAGCAGCTGGCCCACAGCAGAGCCCAACACACACTCGGCCTGAGTGCCAGACACATGCTTCAGTGCTGGAGGGAGTACACACATAGTGAGTCAGCCACACACACTCACACACTCATTCACACTGAAAGTTTATGTAATGAAAGTTTAACAATGCAGGATATTTGGCATTAATCGGATGGATTCATTTAGAAGGCTAATTTGTAATTCACACAAACAAACAAAGGTATTTCTTACACACACACACACACACCCCGATGTGTCTGTAGCGTTTCTTATCTTTATTTCCATACATTCTGACACCGAAAGACATGCAGTTTTTATAATAACAGATCATTATGAGTATGTGTAATATGTTTATATATAGATGATGATGTGTGTGTATATATGCACATATACGTATTTTACTACTATTATTTTAAATGTATGTTATATTGTAGTGTGTATAATCACGTATATTAATTTGTACAAGCATATAAAACATAATGTAAATACATTGTAAAAAGTTGAAAAATAAGTTGATAAACATCAATATACCAACATCCTTTTGACAGAATACAGTGTGCCATTCAAGCAAGTTTATTAGGGATTATACAACAACTCAACAGAGTTTGAGGCAGGTGTAAAGTTTAAACATGCAGTGGTGGATTATGAATATCCATTGCTTCGTATCTGCATCAGTCTTCTAGCTCCAGTGTCCTGGCTGACTGAAGACATTTGTGGAAAAGGGGAAAGCCATGCTTTTTTATTATTTTAAGAAAGGTGATGTACAGTGAAGGTCCATATTTATGATACTGTAATTGACATTGTACTGTAGACAGGTGCCGCATGCACGTCCACCTGTGTGTGTTTGTGGAGTGGAAGGAAAGAGCCTTGAAGAGAAGAGCTGTCCTCACCTGGCAGCAAGCAGTGGGAAAAGTAAAGAGAGCTGAGCGTTTTTATCAAAACCGTCTGCTGTGCAGGTCTGTATTCACACTGTTCGCTGAAGAATCAATTTCACACTCTTTTCCACTTAGGATGCAGTCAGGCAGTGATCTTTAGCAGAACTGGGCTCCCATTTGCTTCAGTTTGCTGTGCTGGCTTATGTGGTCTAAAAACCTTCTCGTGTGGAACACATTCAGGTCACTGTGGGCTTTTTATTGATGTTTCATGGGAGTGAAGTCTTTAAAAGAGTAGCCAGTAACAAACAAAATTAAAGTATGTGAAGCTTTGGCGTTGTATGATCATGTTCTCCATATTTCAGAATAAATGAGACTGCCCTGAGTACCAAGAAAAAAAGAATAATCTTTAATGTGCTAGCATAAAAACATCAGTGCCCCCATGCAAGAATATTTCAGTGACTCATCTAAATGCAATGTCAAGGAATTTAGCAATCAAATACCGGTCCCACAAAAAAAAAAGCCTCAATGTATTTATTTAGGGACACATCAATATGGGAACTGTAGGCTGTTGTCTGTCTCCAATGTTATTCATGACAGGATATAGTTCTTTAGTTACTGAATACTAATTGCAGCCTAAAACTAAAAGTATAAACTGATAGATGTATTATAAACAAACGCTTCTTCTAATGCAGCTTCCACTATATTTAACCATCATTAGCTATAGTAATTGGTATTCAGTCTACCTGGAGTATAATTACATTTCAGTATATATGTTTAACTAAGCATTCTACTCTTCCAGAATACATATGTGTTTAGGAATACAAATAGAATCCGAAATGAGGAAAGTGGAATTCATATTGTTCATTGATTAGTTTAATGATACTGCATTGTGTCCTTTGTTTCCTCAACTCCCCAGATGCCTTGTTAAGTGGCTTTGTTTATCTGAACGAAACGGAAGGCTGAAATGCGTTTTACAAGATCTTCAGGAAGTCAGGGTTCAACGGCTACAGCACAGGACCTTCTCCCGGTGGAGATTATGGTTCATCCACATTCGGGCTCAGAAGCAGCGCCTCCGCGTGCTGAGCGGCAGGTGGGTGGCTTTCTCCCGGGCCCGTCGGGCAGCAAGACGTCGAGAGCGGCGCCTGCTGGCCTGCAGTCTGCAGCTTTGGAGAAGGAAACTGGCCATGAAGAGAAAGAGGAAGGAGGCAGCTTTGGTTGCTCTGAGAACCTGGAGACGGCGAGTCCTGCTGGGAGGAGCAGAGAGAGAGTGTGTCCTGAACGTCCACACAGGGCAGCAGAGTCGGGCCTTCCTGTACTGGGCTAGAGAGGCCAGACTGAGTCTCAGGGGCAGAGAGCAGCACGCTGCGAAGCAGAGGAGGAGGTAGAATCATCACAGCGTCTGTTGAGAAGTGGTTTTTAATATCAGCATCTCAGCTGTCATCAAGACAACACCAAGCCAAACCACTTTTTCTCCATCAGGGCTGAACCTTTGGTTCGGCGTCTGTTATTTGTTGTTAGGTTACAGGCGAGTGAGGCAACGTGATGATAAAGAGATTAGTTTGGAGTTCCATTACTAAGAGAAAAGTTTGGTTCATTGTTTTGGAATCTAATTATATAAAGCATAAATCTTGGTGTTGTCATAATACACTTGAGGACGTGCCGTATCATTAAACCATGCCTGACGTACTATGAGAAACATTATTAATGTGAAATAATATAGAAAAATATTATTATTATTGCACATACCACTATATACCCTCATTTAAAACCTTCCATTTTAGTAACCATTAAAATCCGAAGGTTCATTTCTTTAAAGGTAGATGTAGTATAGAAACATTTGTTCAAAAATAGATCATGCCGTCCATATATGGAAACTAAGCTAACTGAGCTCATTGTTTCTGTGATGCCACTGATAACAAGTAAGAAGTGTTTCAGTGTTTTTGAATGAGGCAGAATATGGGGCTAATCACCCTGTTAATTAGTAAGGGATACAGAGAGGTTGGAAGGTTATCATGCAAAATGAATAATATATATATGTAAAACCAATCAAATAGACACAAGAAAAATAAAAGAATTGGGCTTGTATGCTGATTTTAGCCAAGAAGTCGTTGTGTGATTGTCTATTCTCCCGAGTCCTTTGCACAAGGTGATGTATCTTCTGTATAAAGCCGGTCTTCTCTTCCCAGGGTCTTGCAGGCCTGGTACATTCACACAGTGTCAGCCCAGAGGCTGCGCTACAGCGAGGCCTGCTTACAGTACAGTCTTGAGCTCAGGGTGACGGGCTCCTGCTTCAGTGTGTGGAGGAGAGCACTGTGCCAGGCCCAGAGCCAGCAGCGCGTCTTAGAGGAGCGCCTCAGGCTCCATCACAGCAAACTGACAGCACAGATCTTCCAGAACTGGAGAGCAGCCACTACACAACACAGCGCGGTCACGAAAATCAACACAGCCTTGCAGCAGAAGGTCAGGATACTCATACTCCATGCATCTCTAGTACTTGGTTTACTTTGGCCTAGAATGAATAGTCAGAGCAAACTCACAAAGTGCTTACCGTGGTCAGTATTAATAAGCAAAAATATTCATTTTAAGTAAAGAAATATAACTACGTGTTTGGTGCCCTTTAATCTATATATACAGGAATATTTCAGGCTTCAGGATTACTTCTACTCATCTTTGTAGCCTCTTTTGTACATTTCTACATTGTTTTTAATGGGAAGTGATCTCCATTTCATCAAATACAATTGTATCTAATTGCTTAGTCATATGAAGCGCCACTTTTTGAACTGCCACTACTGTATTGTCATTGGAGAGCTGAACACACTTGGTGAAGAACAGTAAGTGCCACTTGTTTTACATCAGTTAAAAAGTGCCACTACTGAGGGAGTGTCTCACCCAGAGAGACCAAAGTGAGTTTGCGCTATCATGGTTTTGATTTATGATCTCCTTAGTATAGGGCCAGTACTGAGAATACGTTTGACTTTGTAGCAAGTGAAATCTGATTTTTCACCACACAGGTCCTTAACAAGGGAATAACCCAAACACAGATTTGATGTATGCCTAGGAAATCACCCTTAGATCATCTATAGATGATACATTGTGATGTGGAACGTATTGCTATGGACTCCGAACCCGATTGCCTGGAAAGTGATAAGATACAAGTGAATCTTCTCGAATAAACAAAATTCATGTTGTGTTTTGCAGTGGTTTATGTGCTGGACCTGGCAGAGAGATTCACTTAGAACAGCCAATCAGTTTCATGCTCAGAGGCAAAATGATGAAGCCCGACTTGTTCTAACAGCTTGGTCATTATGGGCCAAAGGTAAGAGCTAGTAGCAGCTATAGTAAATGGTCATTTCCCTGTAATAACAGGTATTACACTCACATGTGGTTTTTACGGTACTGTAATAAAAGCAAAGTCGAGCTGATGTCATTCACGACTGTTGCTGTGTAAGATACGGTTTGCCTTAAAACCAAAGACTCTGTCCTTGGTCCAGCGCTGCCTTTATTATAGAGTCCTCGGCCTGTACACACAAAGACTCTCAGAATAGGAAACCTGGATTCCCAGATAACAGGGCTGTTAGCTAGTGATAACTGATTTATATTCAGACTGAGCCTCCTCAGGGGGAACCTCTGTTCTGATCTGTAATTAATGCACAGGCTTATTTGCAACTAGTGCAAACCATTACAGAGCCTCTGCTTGCCCTAACCCTCATCTATTTTACTCAAAACATGAAAAGGATTTTGTTATGCATAATCAAACCTCACGAATTCTGCTCTTTCTTATAACTCATGACTTCTTATGTGATTTCACCAGTGTGCTCCCAGTTTATTCATGTAGGTGCACTTTGCAGGTTTTCAGTGAAGACTGTGGTCTACCTGTTGCTGCATATTATATCAGAGATTTTCCACCCTGTCCATCATCATTAATGGGTCAATTAAGGACCATCTTTAGACATCGGTGTGCACCACGAAGCAGCGGCTTGCATGTTTGAATGGGATAGAGGGTGTTAGCAATTTTAACCCTGCAAAGTTCACCTACACTTATTATTTTCTGCATTGTAGATTGATATTGAAAACAATCAAATCTTGAAGGAATACATGGAAATATGCACTGAACATAAACAGCGTTAAACAAACCAGAACATGTCTTGTAATAAGTTAATAATGGACTGTATTTTCTTTTTACTTAGTTAAGTGGTTCATGCCATAATGTGGAGTAGAACCTTAGTGGAATAGGATCACTAACTGTGATCCCAAACACATTAAGGAGGCCCGAAATTCCAGTAATAAACTCTAGACGAAGAACTCCTGTTAATTAAATACCATTCCAGGTCGATTCCTCATGAATCTGATTGAAAATAAATGCCAAGAGTTTGCAAAGCTGTCCTCAGAGCAATAGGTGAAGTTTTCAGTATTAATTTGCGATGTAGTCCATAATAAAAAAAGGAAATCATTGGATGAGAGGGTGTGTCCAAACCTTTGACTGGTATTGTATATGGTAAGTGTACCTGCTATGTCTCTTTGTATCAGAGCAGAAGAGATGCAGGCAGATGGAAGAAGCTGTGCGTCTGTGGTTGGAAGGAAGGCGAGTGCGTATGTTCTTCCATCAGTGGTGTAAAGTGTACCGCCAGAACCAGGTCGCTCTCTTCCACAACCACATGTGCCTTTTACACAGGTACGCCCTACGATATAGAGCAGTGTTCTGTACCCCTCCTTCTGGGGGCAAACAGGTTCTCTACAAAGTTTAGTCACAACCTGCAGTGAAAATTCCCCCTTCTTCCCTTATAAGCACTTATATACCTACTCCAGCCAATCGGAGACTTCTGGAGAAATTACCTGGAGCAAGAGTGGTGGAAGGTGGCTGGGAGTAGATTGATGATTGCTGATGTAGAGAACACGTTTACATTTTCTAATACCAACATCCTTTTACTTCCTTCTCATACACTGAGTGCAGGCTGCAGGTAATGTTTAACACCCAAGGCCTTATCAGTCTCTCCGCGCTGGGCATTGATACCGTGCCCTTGAAACCTTTAGTGTAAATACAGTTTTCCTGGAAAGAACCTCTTGACATCTCTGCATGACCACTTGTTCTGACCTGTAGTACCTCAGACCCATTGATAAAGTCACAAGCACATAAGGAAAGGAAGTCTTAGTAGCTACTAGAAATACAAATCTTTGCTAAGCATTTGATAACATAAAAAAAGTGATTTCGACAAATTTGGACACAACCGAAGCTCCTGAGCCCCTTCGAGGCTCGGCGTCAGAATTAAACACTGAGTAGGGCAGTCCAGGATATACAGCCAGGTCATGATGGGGAGTTATAAGGTTGCATCCATGGGGAAGAAATAAAGGAGCGAAAATGAATGCCAATGCCTCTTTTTTGCTGCTTTTGGATGAAATCTAGTGCAGTTGAGAGACTTCAGTGGACACCAATCCAGTGACACTGTTTGTGTCCAATAAAGGCACAGGTTAGTAAATACAAGCCAAAAATTCTAATTGTTATTCTAACAGATTAATTGTAAATTTAAGAAGGAATCAACAGGAGAGCCACATTAACAGCAAATCACCAGATGTGTGTGCTTTTAGGAACTGTCCACAGATGATTCATGCAAACTCTCTGATGTTTTTTAGCATTTGCCCTTTGCTAGGCTGTTGTGGCACTAAATGGCCCACTGATGGGACGGCTGATTGCCTAGTTAGGGAGTTGGCCCTACAATCAGAAGGCTGTTGGTTCGAATCCCAGGACTGCTAATGGTACCACTGAAATACCCTTGAGCATGTTACTGTCCCCACACACTGCTCCCCATGCACTGTGTTCCTGGCTGCCCTCTGCTTCACTTGGTGAATGGGAGAGAACAGTTCCATGCTGTACTGTGGTGTGTTCCAGTATGACAAACAGAATTTTTTACGCTAGTTTTGCAATATATTTTTTAACATATTTGTGTATATAGAGTTTATTATATAGAGTCCAATTATACACAAGGCCAGCAGTGGATGTGAGTGTGTAATGATTTAGCTATGCTGCTATATAACTGGTGCAGGGTAGAGGAGTCCACTACTTGTTTCATTTGTATTATAGCTTCAGTGCAAAGTGCTACATTGATACCAGGCATGGCTGATCAGCTACCTGTGTTTTGGTAAGGGGAAAAATGTGTTTGTTTCAAAATTCAAGATTTGTATTTGTCACATGCATAGTCATACAGGTACAAGTGTATCCTGAACCGCTCCAATGACTGTTCAGACATTTTAAGACAATTACATTTTGAATATATAAATCTGGAATATAAGACACAAAAACAAACAGAAATGAGTACAAGCAAGTATATGTCTAAATGTAAGTACAGGTAAAATGATAGCAATCAGAACATTTTCTAAAACACAAATCTAAATTAACGACATAAACTGGAGCACCAAGTGACAGAAATGTAGCCATAATTTGAATATGTATTTAAATAAACGTAGCAGCAGTGTGTGCAATGTGCAAAAGGGATGTTAAAGTGCATTGTGCATTATATCATGCTAGCACAGCAATGTAAATAAAAAAGTGATGATAGCAGGGTAATGTAAACAGAACGATTAATAGTAGTAGTGTAGCATGTATAGTGCAGTGCACAGTGTGGAATAGAATATATAGAGTTAAGTTGCTGTGCAGTGCTGAGTTGACTTTGCTGTATGATTTTGACCCAGGGTGCTCTGGGCATGGAGGGCTGCTGCCCTGCAGACACAGCAGGAACAACAGGCTGCTGAGGGGTGGCTGCGGCGAGTTCAGATCCAATCGGCTTTCAGAATCTGGAAGCAGGCTGCAGTATCCCATAAGGCTGCGGACCAGTTCACCCAGCAACTGGGAGAGGCTGATAGGAGGAGGCTTCTGAGAGCTGTGCTCCAGGCATGGCACCAGGAGGTACCTGTGAAGAGCAAGTTTGCTAGTAGCCTAGTGGGTAAAATACTGTGATCACAATATTGCAGGTTCAAACCCCATTTGTATACCATTGAATTCTTAAGCAAGACACTTAACCCTCAGTGTCTCCAGGTGGACTGTCCCTGTAACTAATGACTGTAAGTAGCTTTGGATAAAAGTGTCATACGAATGCCCCCTTTACCTTGTAGGTTCTTAGCCTGTAACAGTTATTTTATGAAAGTGTCAGCATAAAGTCACATAACTCATTAAGCCTAGTGTGAAATATTCCACAACACTGATGTGTAATTGGTCTCTTTCTCTTTTTCCTTCTCCTATTTCATCACCTACCTCCCCACAGACACAGGCCCAAAAACAGGATCTACACCTCAGTGAGAAGTACTTTTCTCTTTGGACTCGGGAAGTGCAGAGAAGACAGTCAGAGAGGCGGCTTCAGGATAGATGGAGGTGGCGCATCTGTTGCTTTAAAATTATAATCAGAGACGTGCTGACAGTTCAAAGCTATTATAGTCTAAAGCTGCCATGCAAACACTAGTGGCCCACTAGCAGCAAAACTATTCCTGGTGCAATATACACTATATGGACAAAAGTATTGGGACATGTGACCATTACACCAACAGGGACTTTAATGACATTGTATTCAAGTACATTTTAATATAGAGTTGGTCCTGCCTTTGGAACTATAGCAGCTTCCACTCTCTTTGGAAGGTTTTTCACAAATTCCAGCCAAATTCTTCGACACCATACTCCTCCAGCCATGTCTTAGTGGAGCTTGTTTGTACACAGGGGCGCATTCATGCTGGAATAGAAAAGGTTCTACAAACTGTGTCAAACTGTGTCCAAAATGTCTTGGTCAGCTGAAACATTAGATTGCCCTTCACTGGAAGTAAGGAGCCACCTGAAATCACCTTAAGCGTTCCAATACTTCAGTGTATTTAGGTTCATTACAGCCTGTTAGAACACAGACATGTGAGACCATCAGTACTATTTATATAGTGACTAGTCTTGTATTTCCTTGGATAGTTGCGTGTTTCTGCCTTGTTATGAACATTTGACTTATTCTCAAAAAACTAATATGTCCCTTATTTCACTCCTGGAGTACTGTGGGTGACAAACATTGTACACACTGATGCACGAATGCAGAAAATCAACTGTTTGAGATGTTGTAATGGGTTACTGGGAATAACTGGATGGCGGCAGTTAGAAATGAAGTCTGCAGAAGTTTGTGCACTGGTCCCCTCTTAAGTTGATTTTCTAAGGGAAAATAATGACACATCCCCCACGGAGCACAACTTCCTGCACATTTTAATACAGAACAACAGTTTATTTGCTGAATGTAACTTATAGGGAAAGAAATAAATTAAACATAAGGCTTTGTGCGAAGGTTTTTTTTTATGTTTTTTTCCCAGTATGTTAAAATCAGCAAGTATATTTTAGAGAAAAATGCTGAAATTGAGCTAATTAAATGTATTATATAAAATTTAAGTTAGGCCTTATTTTCACTCAGAAAACCATGAGGAAACTTTTGACCAGGGGTGTTCAAATGTTGACCTACAACCCTAAATTAATGAGGACCTATGGAGTAGTTGGCCGAAATGAAGGAAATATTACTAAATTCTCTATCTCAGATGTTTTCAGACACAGCTGCTGTATCCAATGCTGCTAATCCTAATTCTTTTACTCTGCCAGCTGGCAGAACATCAGGCGCAGCCACCCGGAGCTGGGGCAGCATTCGGCCGCCTTTTAAGGACAAATATCGGATAAAAAGTTAATGGCCCCTAATTAGCAGTTTGCCTCAGTTCAGTTTTTTTGGTAAAAAAAGAAAAATGTCTTAATTGAATGGTGTTTAACAGTTTGTGGAAAGTGAAAGCTTTTGCTTAACTGGCTGTGCCGGTGTGCACCGCTCTGTGTCTGTACTGTGACAGGGCTAAGTGGCTGAGGCGCTGGCGCTACAGAGCGGTGGAGCAGAGAGAACAGA
>JBBMFX010049693.1:0-11256 GCA_037832545.1 Rhabdalestes septentrionalis
ATATAGATAGAGAGAGAGAGAGAGAGAGAGAGAGAGAGAGAGAGACATAACAACTTGCTGTGTGTTTACGCATGTAAACGCACACACAGCAACTTGTGGTATTATTCTTGACAGGTGTTTGTTCGGTTGATGCCGCGTCTTCCCCATTGGCGCGTTCGTTACCTAATTTGCATTTTGTTTTGGGTTCTTTTACAGTCTTCGTGTTATCTGTCCCACTGACCCGTACTCCCGCGTGTACTAGTTGTTATCGCGTTTCTAAAAATGGCGTTGGTGCACTATGTTGTTTGTTTACAGTGCTGTTTTGCTTTGCTTTGGCTAAATGTGTTGTTTTTGTGGGTCCCTTCGTTGTGCTTCGTTGAATGGGTCAATAATTGATAGGCGTGTAATTAGAGCCCCACGCAGTAAAGCCTATTAAAGTGTATAGGGTTTCTCTCACCGCTGGGCTACAGCTGTTACACCAGGGGACAGGTTCTCACCTGCTGCGCTAAGAGGCATCACGAAATGCCTTCACCTAACGGGGCTAGTTTTCTTAGTAACAACAGCATAGCTGTCATTTGCATAACCACCTATCCAGGATCTCTCCACGCCTGATTGCTGACTGAAGCAACAGGTACTCACGCCCTGCGCGTGAGAGGGCTGGGGGCCCATAAAGTATAATGGCCCCTTATAGCCAGATGTGAAAACACCATTTCATGAAATTATTTCTCTGTATTTCACTCAACTCACCAAAAGAAGCTATGGGCAGCCAGCAACACAGCGTTCAAAAGCAGTGTGTAGAGACGGTCCTATGCTCAAGGGCACCTCACTAGTGCCGCTAGCGGTCATGGGATTTAAACACACAACCTTTCAATCTTAGGGACAGCTCCTTAACCACTAGTGCACCTAATGTAATCATATTTTAAACCCTTATAAGAGTGTCATAGCTAAAAATATGTTAATTAGAGTGCCCCCTAATAGTTAAAGTGACCATTCTGTCATACGTGAACACACCACAGCACAAAATTCTTTCTCTGCATTTAATCACTTCACTAAGTGAAGCATGTACGTTACTCAAGGGTACCTTAGAGGTGCTTAGTAGTCTTGGGATTGGGGGAGCTGCCCCAAGTTGCATAAACACACCACACAGTGCGGTGCGAATGGTGTGAAATTCCTTCCCTGCATAAAACACCTTCACCAAGTGAAGGAGTGTGCAGCTAGCAACACAGCAC
Organism: Rhabdalestes septentrionalis; assembly: GCA_037832545.1. Taxonomy (NCBI): domain Eukaryota; kingdom Metazoa; phylum Chordata; class Actinopteri; order Characiformes; family Alestidae; genus Rhabdalestes; species Rhabdalestes septentrionalis. The sequence goes on from JBBMFX010049693.1 coordinate 1,209, forward strand.
CCGGGTAACAGTGTGTGGAGTGGTACCTTGTACAAATGTGCCTAAGTGGTGCTACTAGCAGTCCTGGGATTCAAACCTGTTGGATTCTTCTCACAGGGGCAACTCCCCAAACAGAAGGCCACCAGCTGGCCAGTCAAATAATAATAGCTGCTCAAATCACATTATGTAAACCTCTTTTCATGCAAAGGGCTTCGAGGCAAGCTGTGCTACCAAAGCGTGTGGTGTTTCATATTTTTGGAGGGGTGGATGGAGGGGTTGGTGGTGGTCCACATGACAAATAATGACGTCATGGCCAGGCTTTGCTAGCCCAGTCACAAGAGTGAATTTTTGCTGGCAGGCCTGTCGTGGTCACGCAAATGAAAGGCCCTTTACTTCCACAGGAACCCATTACATTACGCTCAGCTGGCTTCTGTTACAAGTACTTTACCAAAATATCCGATTTTTCAGTCAGAATCAGGTTCAGGCTTGAGCGAGTAAAGCCATTCCAAGTGGTCTCATGTGTTTCAGTGTAGGGTAACACAGCATTTCTTTACAGTGGTGGTGATGGGAACCAGGGGTCACAATGTCTGCAACACAAATACAGCCATTACATATCATCTGAATTTTCTACATGAAATGTTGATAATGGCATTAGTGAAACGATGGTAAAATCAATTTACTTTCGGAACCTTTTTGCTGTACAAATCCATAGAGGTACCTGTCCAACTTTAGTCTATGCAGAATGAAGCATTTTATTAATAGAACCACTCTTAATGATTTGTTTATATGTAAATGTTTTATTGAACAGTACACAGATAATTTCACTCCATAAATCATTTCCACTTTCCTCAAAATATGCATACATGCAAGTGCTTTGTGTATCTAAGGTGACTCAAACCTTTACTGAGCATGCATAGTTGACTTGTTATAAGATCTTCAATCAGTCAATGATGATATGCTATATGGACAAAAGTATTAGGACACCTGACCATTACACCAACATGGAATTTAATGACATTACATTCAAACACATAGACTGTAAATTTGAGTGGCAGCCTAACCATCGGTCCAATGGTAAACAGCACAGCTCTATGTCTGTACACTTTACTGAATTCTAGAATTCGCTCTAGAAATATCAAACTCCAGCACGATCTTACCTTTATGATGTTGGACATCCCATTTCATCCCATTCATGTTGTGTTAGTTCCTGCTATGTGGCTTCCAGAAAGGCTTTTCATAACATTTTTGAGTACGAATGTGGGAAACTGTGCTCATTCAGTCAAAAGACCATTTGTGAGCTCAGACTCTGATGCTGGACAAGAAGATCTGCCTCGCAATTCATGTTCTAGTTCCTCCTAAAAGTATTTGATTGGGACATTTTAAACAGTACGTTTAACAGTTAAACAGTATGTTTAACACAGACATTTTAAACAGTATGTCCACAGTATGTCCATTCTGTTAGCCACATCAGACCAGTTGGTTCACGTTGCAGATGTGAAGTTAGTTCCATGATCGATTCTGTGGTTTAGTTTGTGTTAGTCATCCTCTAGACTTTCATTGGTGGGAAGTTTCTGGCCGCACATTTTATTTTGTTGGACTAGTCTAGGACCACCCGTGAAATTGAGATGTGCGAAATCCACTCCTTGTTTCCCACACACACACACACACACTCACACACACTAACTTGCTAATAATGATCCACCATAACAGCTTCCTAATGGTGGTCCGGTATTGACCAATGGTGGGTGAGATAAAGAGGGGCGAACAAATACCTCCCCATAAAGCTTTCTGACATATGAATAATTGCATTTGTTGTTATAAAATTGTAAGTGCTATTTCTGCCTAGTTTAAATTCATACTTGGATTTATCCCCAGCGCCAGCTAATAAACTTCTTTCATTGGCTGGATCAGATTCAACTAAGCGATGCAAGAAAGTACACTATATGAACAAAAGTACATAGCTAGCTTTAACTTATATTGTAAGGCTTTCCACAAGATTTTGGAGATTCCTTGGGAATTTGTGCCCATTAAGAATAAAATTGCCCTTCACTGAAAGTAACCCAAAACCTGCAAATGGGTGTCCGTTCTGTAGGACCCATAGTGCCCACATGTGCTGATTCATCATCTAAACTTGGATTTTCACATTGGTGCTGGTTAAAATGCAAATATGTTTCTAGTTGTTGTGCTGTATCTAAGCACATTAGACTAAGTAATAGATTACTACATATACTAAACGACTGTGCAGAGCTAGCTGGATTTGAGAGTTGGAGCTGGCTATTTAACTATATTGTGTGCCACAGAAGGGGAATTTGATAGACCCAGACTGTGATGTGTTGTTGCTCTATATATGAAATTAGACTATTCAGCAGCGGACTTTCTATTAAGGAATTCTTCTATGTAGTTATTAGCAAGGTGCCAGGTGCACCCACAAACAAATAAAAGGCTACAAAGCTGCCTTTTTAGATGCTGATATTGGTAATTTGGTGGCTTGCTTGACTGTGGAGAATGTCTCATGGTTTATGGGTAGAACACTAAATAATGTTATTTTCCCACCACCACTACTTTTGCTCCCTAATAGTATGCATGTCTGTACCTTGCAACAATAGGTTTGCTCAGTGGACTAGACACTCCCCTTTCCCACAGTGCCCACTTGGCATCATCCAGACTCGAAAAATCTTCTAACAACTGATGGGTTGACTTTAAGTGCATGATTGCATTGTTAACGTTGTTGCTTTTAGTGTCAACATGAATGTGATGGTTGAATTGAGAACAATACAACAGTCCTGTGCTTCTGGGGGATTGAACTGAAGCTGTATGAGTGACATAAGGCTAACATATCTGTTATGAAAGCCTTTCCAAAACCCAATATTTCACTTAACATCCAGGCAGACGTTTGGAGGCTGGAGCAGATGAAATTATCTAATGTAGCCTGAAACAGCAGAAATGTGCCATTAAGAAACGGCAATACTTAGCAAAAAAGAACCTGAGGAATCCTTTTTTAACAGCCCTGTACAAGGCCCTGGTACAGTAATACTCACCTAAAACCAGACTTGCAATATGTTGTCTACTAAACAGGAGCTCTAACCCCATTGCTCCCGACATTAGACGGCGAGGGGAAAATGCTGAGTAATATCTTTCCAGGCTCATCTGAAACCTGAAATCAACAGGATTTTTTTTTACCATGGTACTTCATGTCCTTGGTCAAGCACTTCCTGTCCTTGGTCATATAAAACACAAATCATCAAACAGTACCTTTCAAAAGGCAAAATGTTGGTTTTCTGTATTTTTATGCAAGTATTGTAGCCTTTATTATGTAATAATAGCAATCAGTCTGATTGATTGAAAAGTGTTGTATTCACTCTCTTTGTGATAATAAATTTTAGTACTAAGTACTAAGCATTTCCACTGTGTTGCTTTCATTGATTTGTCTTAACTAATCACACATTGAAAAGTTTTCAATGCTGTATTAACGAATGTATCCAGTTTCAATGTTAGCATATCTTTTTTGTAATCACTTTCATAACACAGCTTCAAACTTTAATTTTTCTACTTTAACACAAACAAGCCAAACATTAGATATGCCCCTATCTACAATTTTCAGCTGTGAGTGCCAGGGCAAGTCTTCTGATAATTTATGCTGCCTTGAATTGACAGCAGAGACTATCGATTCTTACTATATCTGACAAGAGTATTGTATGTTTAAGTAAATTTAATCTTGTACATTCACATATTGTACAAATACTTACCAAGGAATAATACCCGGACAACATAATGAAGGAGAACAAGGAACAAATTATCTAAAATGTTCAATTAGCAGCGACATACATTGATATGCTCTTACACTGTGAACTAAAGACAGATTATAAGGGCAAAAAAGCACATGTGTACAAGTTCAATGTAAACATGATAAAAGCTTTTAAGAAATTACTCCCTAAGGCAAGGAAGCACAGATTTATGGGTGTTGTAATGAATCCCAAGATTGTGGAACTGCACATGTGCTGCGCTAACCCAATCTCATGACTTTTCATGCAGCAATCACAACATAAAATCTGTCCAAAAACGTGCTTTGATCACACTAGTTAGCTCTGATACTGGTGGTGTTATGCAGCACACACTAAAATACAAAGGTAGTTAAGTGTTGTCCCAGCACAAAAAAAACGTACATTGTCCTAGTACACAAAAAGGCATTTAGCGTGATCACAGCATGTTTTTGACTTGTATATTTTGCATTGTATGTGTGTAGATTGTATATCGTGGTGGCTTCACGAAAACTTGTGAGACCGAGCTCTGATTAATTTTTTAAATAATTTCTAATTAAATAATATATAGGGCTAATAGCAGTGATAACAGTTTTGTAACGGGCCTGGAGGGGCGCATTTATTTATTAGTCTCAAAAACAAATATACCATTCCCTCCACAATGTCTGAACCTAATTTTGTACCTAATGCACAGATCACTATTATACAGTGACAAAAACTTAGATCATCCATCTCTACTGAGACCACAGAGACGATCTAAAATATTTTTAGTGGTCTTACATATTGTAATGTCCAAAAAAGTAAAAAATATATAAATAAAGAGATATAACAAAAAATGGACAGTATTTTTCAGTGCAGCTGCACCAATTTGTGCTCTCCTATGACTTTTTATAAGTGAAAAGGGCTGCTTATATTTCGATAGCAAGAAGTTTTCAAAGGCTGGGATCGCAGTTTGTGTCTAGCCGGATGTTTTGCTAGTCCTGACAAAATGATTGAATGCAGGCCTGAGACAGCAGAAATGTGAAACAGCAGTACTTAGGAGGAAAGGACCTTAGGAACCAGGCTTTTAAACCATCCTGTTGAAGATCTGTGACTCACAGAACCCACCTGGGGTTAAAATTTGCAGGTCTTCGACTACTAGGAAGCAGCACTAACCACAGAGAGTGGAAAAAGCTGAGTTGTGTGTTTTCTTTTCTAGGCTGGTCCAAGCCAATCATCTTGCCTGATGCTCCTCACCTGGTCATTCTGAAGGGAGGTCAACTAGAACTACGCTGTCATGATGGCACGGGGGAAGTGCGATGGCAGCGGGAGAAGGGCAAGAGGACCGAGGGCGGCAGGGAGGAAGACGGGGCCGCCGTAATTGTCCTCACCTCCACCCAGCCACAGCACATGGGCCGCTACACCTGTGAAAACACTCAGACTGGAGAGAAGAGTTCCGTGTACATTTACGTGAAAGGTGTGTGCGTATTATACCTTCTGGAAATATGTGGGTGAAAGTGGGTTTCTAACTGTCCCCATTTCGACACTGTGGCTCCTGAAAGAAGATTAAATGCTGAATAGGTCCTTAAAGCTAGTGTAACTGTTGACTGAAGATTTAAACATTACCTCAGAGCAGGCCTTTGTTTCTCATGGCAGCTGCACTTGATTTATCTCTGTGTTACCGGTTAGTTTGAATTATGAAAGCGGTATGCAAATAGTGTGGCTATGAACCTGCTTTTTGTGTTTTCTTTTCTTCTTTTCTGTAGTCAGAGTTAACATGCCATTTGTATTTTGTGCAATCTACATGATTTGCTGCCTCATGTGAGAAATCAGGGGTTGTAATGCAAATCTTGGGACCAATGGGCCGGATTCATAAAATCAACTGCCAGATTTTACATAAAAGGGAAGCTCCAGCCAAAATAAGTAAATTATAGCATTACTCCATATGATGTAAACATGCCTACTTGCCTCCTGCTGTTTTGCCAAAATAGAATATTTTTCAGTTTAAAAAAAAGAAACATTCATCTGGTGATGAGTCTTGAAACCCGGAGGAGCTAAAAGTGCTTGGATCAGATATTTAAGAGTTCTCTCTTAAAAGGGTTGATAAACTGGTTAGAATTTTTTTTATTAATGGTTATTAATTAGGTTATTAATTAGGTCATAAACACCTTAAAATCATGAAAAGTCATGAGCGACAGTTGCGTAATGTTATACTGCTGCAAAACCTGAAAAATATGAAAAATGTCTTACTGTTGCCCATCTCCTATTATGAATGCAACATCAAGCTGTACATTACAGTGGTGTTACCGCAGTCAGTCACATGGTTGCAAATAAGCAAATTGCATTTCACATTTAGCAGATCCTCTTGTAGTTTAATCATATCACACTTATAGATGAATGTAACATTACAAGTCTTACCCAAAAACCCTTCTTAGCTTCCCATCAGGCTGCATGAACCTAGCTAACACAGCCATTTATTAGCTGATGAAACAACGCTGGCATTTAGTGTTCTCTTCCAAGCATGCTGAGTTGTCCAAAGATTTTGCATTAATGGGAGATTGATAAGATAAGGTCGCCTTTAATGCAGAAGAGAAGACACATGTTAGCCCTCACCTACCCAGTCTGTCGGCATTATGTAACTGTCTAGTTGTAGGAATTTGTCAAAAATGAATTCAGGAGAAAACTGGGTACACAAAAATGTTGTTTTTTATCATGTGCTTGAATAATACCTGGTCAACAGTGGGTGAGATAAGATAAGATAAGATAAGATACAATAAGCCTTTTACTTTGCAAAAGTACACATGTAACATGGAGTGCAAACCCACAACCCTGAGATTAAGAGTCTCATGCTGTACTGACTAAGCCCATAGCACTGTATAAATGTCCAGAGTACATTAAATGTCTGTTTACTGTTATTTAATGTTTTTCTCTGTGCCACTTTGATCTTGTCCTTTCTCCTTCCTCATTCGTCTACTTCCTGTCCCTCTTTTCCTCATGGTCAGATCTGGAGAACGCGTTTGTCCACTCCATGGTGGACAGTTTGCAGGTGAGCGAGGGTGAGGACCGCACTCTGCCGTGTTTGGTGACGGACCCGGCCGTGACGAACCTGTCCCTGCTCACCTGCTCCGGCGCCCCTCTGCCAGACGGCCTCTCTTACAGGACTGAGCCTCAGCGGGGCATCACCATCCACAACGTCTCTAAGGCTTTTGAAGGATGTTACCTCTGCGCCGGTGTCATGGGCAAGGCAGCCGTGAAGTCAAGCCAGTACCAGGTGGAAGTGAGACTAGGTTCGTGAATATGGAAGCATGTGAAAGAGTGAAAGATATTCCAAATGGTCCCATGATCACTTTCCCTGGTTTGCAAGCAGCAAATATGATTTCAGATATGTTTTAAAATGTTAACATAGCTTGGCATTTGTTGGTCTTATCCCAAAGAGATTGAAACCTTGCCTTTAATGCTATGTATGCTCCCATGTTTAAATTTCCGGTGCTTTTTTGAAGTCACACCTAGTGTATGTACAACAAAAATTAGGATTTGAGGCATTTAGTACCTCATGCACATCACATCAATCTCTGAATTCAGTAAGGTATCTGAATGTGGGAAGATACTGGCGTAGTATATTAAATAACATAAAGTGTTCCTATTAATCAATTATTAATTCGATTTACTTAGTACTTGTGTGTTTATGTGTGCAGTTCCAGACTCGGTGCCAGTCATCAGTCTGTCCACATCTGAGAGTGTAATACTGATCCAGGATCAGGAGTTTCAGGTCTTCTGCAGTTCCACAAACATCAACTATGGCTTCCATGTTACCTGGAAGTCTCCTGAAGAAGCGGTAAACACACGAAGTTACATCACACATGCAACAATATGCCCCCACACATCTGCTGGTCATGCAATTTGAGAAAAGAGTTCATCTTTTTTCTTACACAGTTTACTAGTCAGTGAACTATACTTAACCCAGTGATGGCACAAAAAAAACAGTGCTGTGTCTGAAACATTTGTTCCACTGCAACACACATGAACATACTGCAGCTCTGTTGCGCTGAGTGGTCTAGAACCCAAACAATATACTATGTGGACAAAAGTATTGGGACACACCTCTTTATTACTAAATTCAAGTGCCCCCGTATTTCTATCACAATGTTTCAGCATACCAAGACTTTGGATGCTTCCAACTTTGCCATGCTTCCAACTTTGTGGACACTGTCCGCGGAAGAACCTCTTATATTCCAGCATGACTGTGTCCCAGTGCACAAAGCGAGCTCCATAAAGAGATGGCTGGATGAGTTCAGAGTGGAGGAACTTGACTGGTCCACTCAGAGCCCTGACATCAAGTCCTTTGGATGACCTGGAAAGGAGATTGCAAGCCAGGCCTTCTTGTTCAACTCCAGTACCTAACCTCATAAATAACCTTGCCCCAACCTAAAAAAACATGTTTCCCAATTACTTTTGTCCCTAGAGTGAAGGTCATGTGTCACTTGATATCATCAATCTGATGAATAGTCCTTCCTGATTTGAATTCTGCTCTGAAAGTTTGTGCGCACTCACTCAGATACTATCACAGTGCATTCTGATTTTAATGAGTTAAAATGGACTATGCCAAAGTGAGACATTAGGTAATGAAGGTCATCTGGATATTTATAGTTTATATCATTTTACCTGATTTATGACTGTAACCCCCTGATGTCTGATGATTCAGAATGCATTGGAGTCACACAGCTCTCACATTGTGCCTGGTTCCCGTGGATACAAGCGCACAGCGACACTGTGGATTAGCTCCGTGAAGACGACTGACTCTGGACTCTATATATGCAAAGCCCAGAATGACAGGGGTGTCTCTGAGGCAACTGTTCACCTAAATGTGTATGGTAAGCAAATGTTACTCTTCGTTCTTTATCCATGTGATCACATTTTTTTCACAAGTTTTGTTTGTGATTAAACTTTTTATAAATATATTATCTTGTTTTTTTCACATCCCTCACTATGTAACTTGTTTCATGTGAAGTAATGGAGTGAAGTAATTGAAACAAACAAACCACATTGCAATGCTTTGTAATTTGGATAATATCGAATAAGTAAACTAAACCAAATGTCTAATTTGTGGCCAAGCTATGGCTGTAATCTCTGTATGTTGGTGTGTGTTACAGAGCGCGGCTTCATTAACTTAACAAAAATCAAGGACCAGAATGTAGAGGTGAGAGAGGGCGAGAGTCTTACGCTTAGAGTGGAAATGACCTCCTACCCGGAACCCACTGTGGTCTATTGGGCCTACAACAACCAACAGCTCAAAAACACATCAGAGCATGTTATCACGCTACACAGCAAACAGTACAGGTATTGAAAACACACATATTCATTCCGGCTTACTCCTTGTTTTTAGTAGTAAAACTCCTGCTAATACCATGCAATTGCTGTCTTATTATTTTCATAATGGAGGATCTTTCTTTTAATAGAAGCGATCGAAAAAAGAAGAGTTTACAAGAAAGTTATGTTACAGAAACTCACAAAACACACAGTGAAATAGCTTCATTTATATGCAGAAATTATAAAGGAGTGTTTCATGTCATAAAATGCCCTTCTATTTCAAATATGGTAAAGGAACAAGATGACAGTGGGTGAAACTGTAATAATGAAACAGGTAGTTCGACATCTGTTTGACTGAGCAGCGTTCAGTGGAGTGAAAGGACCTGAATTCAGCATCAACATATCATTATTTAAAGTCACACACTGTTTATATTACAGTCTGCAATAGTTATGCTATTCACATGAACCACTAACTGAACTGATAGAAAGACTTGGCAGCCACGCTAGTCTCTTTGCGTTTTGCTTGGAACAAAGTCCTGGAGAAGACCTGTTTTATCAATATGAGGGTTTTTATATTCTGTTACACTCTCCATTGTTGTCTTAATATTTGTAGGTACATCAGTGAACTGAAGCTGGTTCGTGTTCATGGCTTAGAGGGCGGGATCTACACTTTCTTTGCCAGTCACGATTATGCATCTATCAATCAGTCATTCAACACCCATGTCATCTGTGAGTTGAAAGGAGAAAATATGTCTCATTGTCTTTCATTTCCTCCATTCCTGTCTTGTAAGTCCTGTTGGGTTGTTACACTACATGGACTCACTTACACTTCATGGACAAAAGTGTTTTGGCACCTGACCATTACATCAACAGGCAGTAGAGTTTAGATTCTCTACCGAACCCGACACGGCCTGAGCCCGGCCCGGACCGCGGGTCGGGTCGGGCCAATATTTCCTGCCGCTGTCCTCGGGCCGGGCCGGATCGGGCCGTGATTTTTTTAAATCATCCCACGCCTTTAAAAAAAT